>CABFOS010077091.1:10876-28810 GCA_900660315.1 Diretmoides pauciradiatus | reverse complement strand
TCAGCTTGATTTGTGTGTGTGTGTGTGTGTGTGTGTGTGTGTGTGTGTGTGTGTGCTCAGTGGTCACCTGGTCTTTCAATGAAAACACGATAAACCATAATGATTATTAGGCTACATGATAGTCATGCTAATATCGTCTTTATAATGGAGTGATGAATTGATTGACAGCCATACAAAAGTTATTTAGCCACCTAAAGACCAGGACATCTACTGTATAGAAATGATCCACATCCTTTCATATAGAGTTCGCTGTGTTGCCCCCCTCAGATTTGATAGTTTCCTCAGTGAAATCATGAGTTGATACAGGTATTTCAATATCAATATTATAGTCTCTTAGTGTGGGAGTGTTCAGGTCAACCGAGTGGTAGCAGACCTGAGAACAATCCCCTATGCAGCCATTCCTGCAGAAGAATCCTTGAGTGAGATACTTACCCCCTGGCCGAACCCCAACCCCAGCCCAACCTGAGGGTGAAACGAGAATTTCTCCCTTGAGGGCTGAATAAAGTATATTCTAAAAATGATTTGGGACTTCATAATGAATCAAGAAGTCATAAGAGTGGTTTGATTTGCTTTTCACTTTCAAATTTGACAGTTGATGCTGCATAATGTTACACTGATGATACAGGCGATTGAGCAGTTCAACCCCTGTGGAACCCTGAACGAGATAGGATGCACGTTATTTTGCTCTTGAGCGAACTAAAATTTTAGTAACAAAATTATTAACTGCCTTACATATAATTACACTTTGTTGATATCAGTGCTATTTTAAAATCTGGAGCCCACACTAGAGTGATTGCTTGTGTACATAGTCTGTTCTAGTCATTTCTCTTATAACCACCTCTCTCTCTCTATCTTGCCCCCCCCCCCCCCTTCCCCCCCTGATTCCAGCAGCCGTTCCTGGAAGTGAAAGTTCTTGAGACGACTAAACGTTCTCGAAGAAACTTAGGCCTGGACTGTGATGAACACTCCACTGAGTCTCGCTGCTGTCGTTACCCACTGACGGTGGATTTCGAGGCATTCGGCTGGGACTGGATCATTGCCCCCAAGCGCTACAAAGCCAATTACTGCTCTGGCCAGTGCGAGTACATGTTTATGCAGAAATACCCACACACCCACCTGGTGCAGCACGCCAACCCCCGAGGCTCCGCAGGGCCCTGCTGTACCCCAACCAAGATGTCTCCCATTAACATGCTCTACTTCAATGACAAGCAACAGATCATCCATGGCAAGATACCAGGAATGGTGGTAGATAGATGTGGATGCTCTTAGGTTGCAGGGGAGGCACACACTTGTGTACAGCCACCATTGCATCATACCACCCAAAACCCTTACGGAGCTCTCCCCTGGCACCAGAATCCACTCCCTGGCACTACTCAACCACAAAACATCCTACTGGACTTCCATTTTTCCAGTAATTAAATTTATTTTAAATGTAAAAAGGTATAAATGAAATATGAATCAAAAATGTCTGAGTGATACAAATACATTTTGAATGATTCAAAGAGGGTGTATTTGTGGAGCAGCTTCAGAAAACGGTAAATGAGACAAAACTATGTTATAAGTGTGTTAGTTTTGTGGTTGGTTTTTTTTTCCTCAAGATTTTTTTTAAACAATGGTATCTTTGTGAAATGTCCAGGTTAGTGGATCGAGATAACAGGAGACATGAGCATTTACAATATTTTTTTTCTTTCTAAAAAGCAACTTCAGTGTGAGGAGTTATGTAGTTTATCTGAATCTTTGGAAATACTGTATTTCACTGATACACTTACTGGTCGGATTTGATCCAAATCAGATTTGTTTGGAAAGGGGCATGATCAGAATTATTTTGTAATCCATCACTTAACAAAAACTCTGCATATGAACAAAAAAACAACATTCTTCGCATGCTGATGAATTAGAATAAATCCAAAATCTTGTTTAGAGAATTGTTTTAGAGATGTGCTCTAGAGATGTAAAGTGTTAAGGAGATCCAAAACCAAACCTACACCCTCTATTAATGTATAACACCCCAGTGTGACATTCTCGAGTATCCATGAAACCTTTCACAGTTACTTTGATCTTCTTTTATTTGTAGTCTTGTAAAACTCAAAAAGAAAGAGAGAAAAGAGGTTATGCTTTTTTTACTCCATCTTTAAAAGTGGACAAATAAAGGTTGTTAGTATAGCTATTCCTTACACTCTACAGCAATAGCTTGTAATATAGTGCGAATTAAGTTAGTTTCAACTTGCACACTAAGTTCTAAAACAAAACTGTAATGTAGATGCACTCTAAAGTCATTTGGCGCCGTCTCAGAGAGGAAGAGGGCACATTGTTTGCTGACAGTGTGAAAGCACTCCTATGCTAAAGATGGACTAGAGCTTTCTGGTCATATCACAATTTAACTCTCAAACATTTAAAAAAACAAAAACACTTTAACTCCTCCAACCCTTTGCATTAAATGTTTAAAATCGGGAAAATGAATGCACTGTTTCATAGCTCAAAGAGGACTGTGTTTGAGCATGCAAAATCTATCTAGTCATTACGATGCCTCCTCCATTCATATAGTATAGATAATATAGATGAGTAAAAGTATAACAACCACACATGGATGCCAGTATTCTCACATTTTAAAGCTTTCCGTAACGTTCATGTGTCTGAGTTAAAGAAAGACACTTAAATGACAAAATAGCATTAGCTACATCACTCCTGTCAAGCCGATCCCGTCGCTCTCTCGGGTTCTCTTGTTGATACTTGTTTGAGAAAAATCACTTAGTATGCAGATATACCACACACAGATAATGACTCTACTAAAGCCTTTACATACAGTGCTGAAAGAATATCAAACCACATCACATGCAAGAGAATGCAGCTACACCGCTATTTCTAGTTTAGAGAACGTATTCGATTACATTTGGGAATGCCCCCATCCACCACCCCCAACACAACCTCAACTGTATCGTCAACATGGAGAAAATATTGGAAGTGCTTGAACATAGAGTAGATTAGTAAGCTTGAAGTTTGTCTTGTCTCCTGGATATCAAAGCAAAGATATCCCTTTGTTGTAAACGAAAGCACTATGCTGTTGGATAAAGGAAGAGCCTTCTGACATTATATATAAATGATATATGTATATATTAAAAAGGGGTACAAAAACCTTTTTGGGCACTCTACCTTACCAACAATAAATTTTGCACTATGGGACGTTCATGGCGTGAGGAGGTGAAGTGTTGTTTGTGTTTTACCAAGCACAAGAGAGCTTGTACAGTATAGGATAAAAAACTATTCAAGCTTCTGGTGATAAACCATGTGGATAAACTAGAGAGGTTATCACTTCTTTTGATACCATCACGCTTTCCTGACTTTTGTCTGAAGCGGGGGCCTGTCCATACACTCACACACTTCTATCCAATCTGGAACCTGGACATACCAGCGGCCTAAAAGGCCTCTTTGCCCACTTTGGGTGATAAGTCATGTGTGTAATAAGTGTCTGGATCAATGAACATAGAACGCTTTAACTGGAAAAGGCCCGCCCATCAACTTCAATCTGTTACCAAGTTAGAGAGACTATGTCCTGTTGACTGTCTTACGTAGACATGTTTTGCCTTTGTGTGTATTTTAAGTGAAAGCACCCATGTAAGAATGGGAGGAGTATCCAGGGATCGTTAGCCAAAGTAGAGGATGACATGTTGTGTGCTGTAACTTTTGTAATAGCAAGAATATGCTAGAATATGGTAGGGGCAGTGGTTGGAAAAAATTCAACTGGTCAATTGTCTATTTATTAATATCAATTATAATGCATTTCAAAGTATGTCTACCTCACTTTAGCCTTCTAAAAAACTTGCTTTTTTAATTTGAGATTTTGTCATAAATTAATCTGTGCAAACGTGTAACCCAGAAGAAACCCAAAAAAATGTAGATGAAAACCACAGGGTCCCCTTGCTCTCAGGTTCAGATTGAGTTATTGACAGCTGCGTTCGAAAGAATGACTGAAGTTAGCGGCTCTGGTAATGTATGTGGTCAAAAGAAATAATTAGCTGTGCCCAGAACTATGGCTTGACTATGGTTAAAGCTGTGGAGAAGTTGCATTTTGAATTTTAGTGTTTGTATACTGGTATGTGTGAGAGTGTTTTCATATAAATATATGAGAGTAAGAAATCTCTATGTAAATAACTACCCAAATGTTGACATTTATGATGTTTTGGACAGGTTCACCGCTTCTAATGTTTTGCTCACTTTCCCCCTTCATTCCTCTGTTCATTGTGTAGTAAAAAAAATCACTTTGTAGTTTAATGGTTGTGCATATGAATAACTGTTCAATTGTTATTTTTGCCTTTTGTTGTTTATTTACTGTCATTTTTCTTTTGTACAATAAATCATTTATTTAGCTTATGAGATTCATTGTTCATTTCTTACTGACTCATTGAGCTGTTCATCCCGGCCTGCTCACGCCACCTTGATGAGAACACTGTCTCTAACTTAAACCACTGGTGGCATCCTCTTGGAAAAGTTGAAATGGGTACCAGAGGGGGCAGGAAGCAGATTCACTCTGAGGCTAATTGGTGAAAGACAGCGTTCTGAGGACAAAGGTTTAGTGTTGGTTTGGGTAGCCATTATTTGGATTTCATATGAGATCCAGCCTGACCCAATTAATATGCCACCTGATAGGAGGGCCTCTCATCAACCTAATTCAGAGAATCAATAGGGGACAAATGAGAGTGAGAACGAAGCTTTTTAGGGATGCAAACAGACAAAGACCACCCAGTACCAGCTAGAGGACACTGATGCCAGCAATGACATAAACCTTTTGACAAATCCTCACTCGACATAAACAAACATTCACACAGTCTTCTGCCCTCAAGTGCGTCAATGTGCCGTACACATCATACCCACCAACCTGCATAGACAAGAGAAGACATTGATGGATGTTTTTATTGTTTTGGCACATAAGGGGTAGTTGTAGAAGTTGGACATGAAGAGTTAGTTGCTGAATGCTGCACATAAGTCTTAATAGTGGTGACATGATGAACTCTGACCCAGCTTCATTAAATAAAAACATAGATAAAGTGATGCTGTGGAGGCACTTGTGTAGAAAAGGTACAGTACTATGGGAATATTGAACATGTTACAAAGCCCTAAAGAAAGAGGGCTGGGGGTTGGGAAGTTTATAATTGCACCAATTATGGCCATAAAGTTAAGAAAGAAGGTGAATTGGGGGCAGCACTCAATAGCTTAAATTGCTGGACACAGTAATCAGTAACACCTTTTTGTCTGGCTCACTGACTGGCCAGTGTTTAGAGAGAGTGGGAACTGTTCAGGAAAGATCACACGCACTCTTATGGGATGAAAGAATCTCGCATGACAATAAAATAAACTGTGGAGACAGAAGTTTTGGGGGAAAGAAGTTGGACAAAGCTCACGAGACATTCAAAATATCAAGAATCAATATGCAGATACTGTACTACAGTATGTAGTTGCTTATTATTCATCCCCTTAAAAAAGTTTACATTCCGTTGTGCTGCAAAATGGTGTGTGTGTGTGTGTGTGTGTGAGTGACATCTAGATCTCTAACTAGCCTCTCAGAATTGAGAAGAAATTAATATATTTTGGGACTGTATAGAATGGAAACACTAAAACATCTTTGAAAAAGTATTCATCTCATTTGTTTCAATATGAATACATTGCCTTATGTACATTGTTATTTGCACTTCATTTTAGTATCACTGTATTTCTTTTGCTAGCAGAGCTGTCATTCCATCTTCTCATTGTGCAAGATGTAACTCTCATGTTGTGTTCTGCAGCCAGCATAGTGCAGAAAACATGCTTCATTTATTAAAAACATATATGTGCATAACCCCCAGAACTAACTGTAGAGCTACGGGTTATGCACTTTCAGGGAAGTAATGGTGAAACATGTTGTCGGTGTCCAGAGGGAACAGACTACTTAGAGGAGATCTCAAGGTTGAAAATTACATCTGTATTAGTTTTCATTTTGTTTAAAGTCCAGTGGAGCTTGAGGTCATAAAACCACGTTTCAGCTTAGTCACTGCAAGTGGTGTTTCCGCTCTCATGTCCTTTGAATGACAGGTGTCACTTAAATCTTTTTGTGCCCCTAGCACACCATCTGGTTCAGAGCGGATTATTGCTGGGCTTTGCCACTGACCGTGATGAGTTGCAATCCAGTGGGCCTGGTTGACACTTCGTCCCTTGCCAGGGCATGTTGGTCAACTGTCCTACAGATGAGAAAGCATACCTGAGGACACAAGAAGACCATCCCTACCCTGGAGGAGTTCCTTTCATGGGACTAACAGTCATACCCAATAGGAAGCAACAAAGGTCTTAATTATACTGTCTTCTGCACATCTATTTGTTGTTTCACATTTTCAAGGGAATGGGGCCATTTCGTTCTCATGAATGCAGCATCAATATCAATGGTTCAACAATGCACTGAATTTGAGTTTGCGTGATGTTTGACTGATAATAAGTGAGAGTTAAACATAGATTCATGTCAATATAATGAAACTCTCAACTGCATCTGTAATATTCAAAATTCTAAGCAAAGGTAAGCATTTCTGCATGGAATGAATGAACAGTGAAATGTAAACGATGCCTTAGAGTGAGAACAATGTTTTTAAAAAAACTTTTCAGTGTTGACAACTTAGAGAGAGAGTGTATGTATATGGCTTCACAATACGAACAGAATTGCAAGAAAGAATATAATCATACAAACATGCAATTGATAAAAGTACCTATTTAAAAAGTGACAATTATGTTAAAGAGTCTTATACCAACTGGATTTTACATCCGACTTTAGATATTTCTAACAGCAGCAGTGCTCAAATCCCACAATTCATATCACATGAAGCCAAAATAAATAAAAGAAAATAGACTAAAAGTGTTCCAAAGAGGATCTTTAATGAGCAACAACAATCTTTGTCATTACACAGCAGTGTGAACCAGTAGAGAATGTTTTTCCCTTGGGTTCTCACAGGTATAACATCCTGACTTTGAAAACATGTAAAGCCACCCTCCTCCCTCCGACACACAGCAATCTGAACATTCCTTCCACTTATTTTGAATGCTTCTCACAGCAGTGTGTGATTACTTGAAAGTCAGTCGGACATCTCTCTTTTGGCAACAACAGGAATCAGCCCAAGAGCATAAAAACAAAACCTTTTGTACCTCGCTGTCCTCAGCTCCTGCCGTTTCAGCCCTGCTAATAATCCCAAAATTTCCATCCTTTTTTGAACATCCTCTTCAGTCTGCAGCATGATTATAACATGGATAAGAAGAAGTGTCACTGGAAGCGCTATTAGTTATGTTCTTGTACAAATACAACAACAAAAAAGGAGTAATGTTTTGTAAAAGCACAGAACAGTTACAAAGTTGTTGCTTTTTCTGGTGAGTTGTTTCTGATAAAATGCATTCTGATGGTGTAGTAAGAAATGGGAAGGTTACACGAGGACACAGCTGCACTCACTCAAGCCTGGTAGGGGTGAGCAAACTAGAGGATTCCAGGTCACTGGTCAAACTTCCAAAAACACAACCCTTGGTCAACTCAATCTTCCTCCCTTGACAGACCTACGAGAACAATAACAAAAAACAAACAAACAAGCAAACAAATTCGCTCTGTGTTTCTGAGATTAACACAATCCCACTTCCCGGATCCATCTTGAGGAATAAGATAGGAGAGTTCTGGGCATGGAGGTCACAGATCAAGCAGCGGTATTTCACCTTTGTATGACTTATCTTCTGTTGCTACTTGTTAAGTTCTAGGCCTTCTGTTTCCTATCATTATACATGTAACTTTACTTTGCTATAGGTCCAATCTAGAAGATAAATATCATGACTTTCAATAGACCTTCACCTCTTAAAGAACTCGTCAAAATGATATGTTACAGTTTTTACATACATGATTCCTATAAATTTGATTTATATTTGTATAAGTGACGTTTATAGTTACATATATGAAGATGAAAACATTAGAGAAAAAAGAAAGGGGGAACTCTCTCATTGTTAGAGGTTGTTTTCAAGCCTTGCATATTGCAACCCAGCATTGCAGATATAGGTTTTACGAAACATGGCAAGAAAAACAGCAATAATGAGTTGCCAAAATATAGAACTTGGGAAGAGATGCCGTTGGTTACAGTGCTGGCCAATAAAAAGGGTTGTGGATTTCTTTGAGGCCTGAGCAGTCAGTGAAAGGCACTGTGGGGTCTCCATAGTTCACATGGCAAACTCTCAAAAACCCATGGGGGGTTGCCCTCCCTCCCTCCCCTGTCATGCCTTAACTGAGGCTAGTGTTGACACAGTGCTGGCCAATCTAATTTTGATTGTCAGGAGCAAGGAATGGTGATCATCCCCCCGCCCCCCTGAGATCATCAAGTTCATTTCTCTGGCTGCATAGGGATTTTTTTCCTTTCTGCCCCCCTCTCCATCTCCCCATCTCCCCACCACTAGAACAATATTCAGCCGTTCCTGGGCCTCACAGAGTGAGCTCACTGGAGTTAATCTCTCAGGCCTCTCTCCTCTCTCTATTGCTCTCTCTCTCAGTCGCACTCTCTCCCTCTCTTTCTATTCAAAAAGCCATTCTAGAACAGCTTGAATTAGTGACAGTTATTATTCAGACTAATGAGTAAAAACTCAAAGGCAACAAAAGTGGACTGTGACATATAACAGCATTCATAAATCATTCATTCTTGGCAAGAGGGATTGGTTAATAAGTAAAAAACGTAATACAATTTCTACAATCTATAAAATGTCAAAGCACCTTTACCACAGGCTGCAAAAGTGACAAAAAAACAACAATGATTTCTGCTGCATGCTTTGTAATATCACCTATTTGGAGGGAATTGTCCGAAATGTCATGAAGCCATTGTTTTCCCAGATCTGTACCATCAGAAAAGACAGATGGTCCTCTGCACCTCTATGTGTGTATGCACATGTGCATGCATAAGTCAGAGAAAAGAGAAAGACAGGGAGAGGAGGACCGGCTTATCACTAATATTACTTTAGATTCAAATACCTAAATCACTGAGCCAGTTTCCAATTTTCCAACAAACATCCTACATGTAAGTTACAGTTCTCCAACTGTTTAGAAAAATGATCTTTATCTATAGTTGAATGATAAATGACCATAGCTGTGAATTAAGATTCATTCATTATTCATGCTTTCTCTGATACACTCATTTGGCTCAACGCTTTCCATCATTTCAGATTTAAGTATGCATGATGGGTTAATGCAAAAAGGGTTACTTAATGTCTTTTGTGTGGTGCAGAAAGAGAGGGAAACAGCATTGTGATAAGCTATGACATTTGGGGGAGGCCTCAGAGTCAATGCAATCAAATTCAAGCAGTCACAGAGAAAATAAGATTTCCTCAATGATTTGACTGCCAGATAGATACTATGACAGCCCAGCAGTGACAGTGTGTGGCTTTGTGGTGTAATTACCACTGTAATGTAATAAAGGAGAAAGGATTTAGAAAAAAAAGATCAGTTAATGTGACTGGATCAGTCAAGCTATTGAAATAAATGGGCACGTAGAAGAATAATGGCGATGGGGTGTGTGTGTGTGTATGGGGGGGGGGCGGCCTTCTGCTTATGCATTGTAACAGTTTCCATTAGATTTTCTGAGCAGATTAAATCCCCTAATTTACATAATCTCCATAAAGGCTATTAGTGAAATAATGTCATTAAAAAGGAAAAAAGGAAAAAGGAAAGTTTTGTTGTTATAAGACTGACAGAATAACCTCTCATAGGACAGACACACAATCTGTTTGTTTTCCCCCATTTGTTTCTCAATGTGCTGTGAAATGCTTCATACTAGACAGATGAAACTTCGCACCATGGTAGTGGATGGCTGCACAACTTCAAATGCAGTTTGAGCAGTTGGCCAGATGGGGGCACTATAATTAAAGGTCAAAGTTAAAACTGGTCTCCACAGCATTTTTCCTGTAGTGATGAAAATGCACACACTGGACTGTCAACGTCCAAGTCATTGAGGAGAAGCAGTCATTTCCCTAAAGTTCCTAAGTTTCCCTAAACATTTTTCTTATCAGCACCAAACTTGGTGTGTACATACAGTGCTTTGCAAAAGTATTCAAACCCCTTGAGCTTTTGCACATTTTGTGACACTTATAAGTTATTTCAAAACATTTCAAAACACATTTATTCTGGGTTTTCCGTCTTAGTTCTATGCAAAACACTCAATTAAAGTGACTTCGAGATCTTAGGGTGTAGGGTGACTCTCCATCAGAACATTCAAACACAATATGGTTTATTAAGGAAGGACATTACAGACATTACATTACAGTCCTGTTGAACCCATTTTTGCTACTGCTTAACCTGATTTCTCTGTTATTTCTCTGTTCAGGGTTTGAATACTTTTGCAAGGCACTCTCTCTATATATATGATATAAACTGCCCCAAAAAATGTGCCACATATGTTATAACACGAAATATTAATCAATATATGAAGTGTTATTTTACTATAGAACTGGTTACACAAGCAAGGACCTATATAAGAAGCAAACATATCAAATTTCCTTCAAATCCATTACTGGGGGGAAAATGGTGTCACTTTCTCCATTCACTGTATATACATTATGTCACAACTGTCACAACCTTTATGCATGGAAGCCTATATCAGTAAAGGTCCATAGTGATATGAGCATCCATGCTGTGTGTCTAAACTTTATCTTTGAACATGCTGCTACACTGACTCTTTAACGTCACCATGTCTTGAAACTCCAAACTGCTGTTGATAGCTATATTCTAATTTGAATACATTATAAAGAAAAAGTGTCATTGCATAATTACTGTGAAACAACAATAATAGTTTGATAGTTATTAGACGATATATCTACCATGACTGCATCTGAAGAGAATAGAAATTATTAGGGTACCGCTATTCATATTTGAATAAGCTTACAAAATAGTGAAATCATTGCTGTAGTTTATTTAACATATCTAGTAACCAAAGTTTTTCAGATAACGCAGAACGCAGAAAGAGATCACAACAAGCATGTAAATAAAGCAAAACATGTACAAAACCCCACAAGGGAGGAGGTTTAAGAAATCTAGGTATAAAAATAGAAAATGTGCTTTTAAACTTTTACCCTCATTCCAAAAACCAGCAAGTAGCCTAACAGTTTTCACTGGAGCTGAAAGCACAACTGCAGATTGTCAGAAGTAATCTTGACATTACAGAGAACAATTTGAAACCCAAAGATCAAAGGTGAAAGGTCAGAATTATTCTGACAGGAGGGTTGGGTTCACTGAGGGGGAAAACTGACCAAATCATAGCACATGGACATGGCTTGAAAAAGGTGAGAGCAGATTTAGGTACATGTTCCAATTCTGCGAAATGTTCTCCCAGAGTTCCTTTGTGTTTAAAGAAATGCATGTTTAAAAACTAGGGACAGGGCGCGCATTAAAAAAGGGGGGCAGGGTAGAGAGTAGCGTAGGTGCGTGATTTGCAAGCTGTCAGATGACTGCCTTGTGGATGAAGAGCAGTAGGCCCCATTCTCTGTCCAGTGCTCAGTGCTCCCCACCCCCTCACTCAAACGCCTCTCCATACCCCATGGGAGGAGGTCTGTTGCGCTGTGGCCACACTAAATCAACATCGTTCTAATGAGGTGTCACACTTGACCCCCAGCAGCCTCAGCCCCTCACATGGGTGTCAGAGCCACAATGAGCGACCCTCCATCTCCAGCGCCTGGCTGACACATTTTGATTCATGAGAGAGCCTGGGCCCTGTCAGGTCAAAATTACCCCTATCAAAATGCCACCATCAACACATTCATCAACCCTACCTCTGAATCCGCCCTTTTTTGCCCCAAAAACAATCCCTTTCCAAAATCAACAATACATACTTGCAGAACACTTACAAGGGCATCTCTCAGAGCGCTGTGCATCTACCCTCGGACTCCCTGAAAGCACACACACATACAAACGTCTACACGTTCTCATGCATATACACATGTTCACAATGATTATTACACAAAACCGTCAACGATCACTTCCCAACACGGCTACAAGTCATATGCATGAACCTTATTGTTAGATTTGAATGAGGGGTCCAGCCTTCTGTTTCTAATGGCTCTTAAATGGTGAACTCTGTGTCCCCCAGGTGTTAGTGAGCCTATCCTCTGACCTACTGACCCAAAACACTCCTAATGTGAATAGGTCCACAGCACTAATAACCAAGCTGAGAATGAAATCAGCTTGAAATACCAAGGAAGGTCTGGCTGGGTCAATCGCCCAAACATCTCTCTCTCCATTAATGCATTTCTATAGGTCTGGGTTTGCATGTGTGTGTATTTCAGGGTCTGTGTGTGTGTAAATGAAACATAACAAATGAGCGAAAAAAATTGCATTTCCCCATGGGGATTGATGATGATGATGATTCTTCTTCTTCTTCTCACTGCTTTCTAGACTACGAATACGCCAAACTGCCTGCGTGAGTAACGACATGGCAGAGAACTACATGTAGCATAGCCCCCGCTCAGTGGGGAAGAGTGCAATACCTTCACATTTGGTAGAGATGCTAGCAATCCAAATGGTCATCATCAAGCTAACTATGTGTCACGAATACTGACTGTCATGCTGAAACACATCTAGACATGTTCTCTAGGAACACCCTCCTCCAACTTCACCCCTCTCCTTTACTCCCGGTGTCATATTGCTCAAATTTGCAGACAGCTGCATGTTGGTGGAGCTCATTACCTTGTTTACAGGGCAGAGGTGCCTGCCTCATGTCTAGTGTGCCATTAACAAACTGTTGAGATGAGGGTTGACTTCTAAAGGAACCTGCCTGTTCAGCTACCTCTGGAGATCAATGGCTGAATTGTGACGTTCTTGGGGATCACCATGGGGCAAGATCATCTCTGGCCTAATCAAGAAGGTCCAACAGCAGATGTTCTTCTTCTTGAAGCAACTGAGAATGATCAATTTCTCAATCAATCCTACTACATTTTGTTGATCAATAATCAAAAGCATTGTCCCGTCTTCAATTAGTCTGATGCAATTGGCCCTGTCCTTTTCCAGGGACAACCTCAAACACTCTGCTGAGTTGGTCATCAACTGTCAGCTGCCCTCCATCAAGGAACTGCATGAAACTTTTGCACAGGGATTGCAAGGATTTATACGGTAAACTTAACAGATTCTCATCATCACAGTACTTAACCTGCCCACCTACAGTAACATTCAGCTCCTGCAAATCTCTATAATCTCAGGACTCCTAATCCAATATGTCTGTAAAGCTTAAAACTGCCACTACTCATAATCCATTAAAACATTTCATAACTAACCCAAAGGCGTGTTTTTCATTTAAAATGGAAAGAGACATGAAAATTTGGGTTTTAAAAGTTTTGCTTAATTAATTGACATATTGGACACAAATGTTTTGACATGAGTATTATGAGACTGTTAACATAACATTAAGTAAGGAATGTGCCATATAAATTATTCAATTATTATTATTATAAATGTGTTATAAACTGGAGTTCATGTGAAGTAAAAGTAACTAACATATTAAACCCCACAGGTTTAGCACTGCCGCCTCACAGTAACAAAGTCCTGATTGGACTCTCTGCTCTGGTCTTTTCTGTGAGGAGTTGTGCACGTTCTACCCATCCCGTGTTCATGTGGGTTCCTCAGGCTGCTCTGGTTTTCTCAGGCTGCTCTGGGTTCCTCAGGCTGCTCTGGCTTCCTCAGGCTGCTCTGGTTTCCTCAGGCTGCTCTGGCTTCCTCAGGCTGCTCTGGTTTCCTCAGGCTGCTCTGGTTTCCTCAGGCTGCTCTGGTTTCCTCAGGCTGCTCTGGGTTCCTCAGGCTGCTCTGGTTTCCTCAGGCTGCTCTGGTTTCCTCAGGCTGCTCTGGTTTCCTCAGGCTGCTCTGGTTTCCTCAGGCTGCTCTGGTTTCCTCAGGCTGCTCTGGAAACTGAGATCAATCTGTGTCTGTCTATCTGTGTTGTCCACCTGTTCAACTAACTCAGTCTAGCATGGGATGCATTTCATGCACTTTTTTTATTGAATCTTTTCATTGAATGTTTTAAGTTTTGGTTTTGATGGTCAAACCATTATGCAGTTTTTAATATGTATTAGTATGTATTAATAACCACAGGGCCCTCGCTACTCTCCCAGCTACCTGTTTGACAGCTGAACTGCAAGCTGCCATCCACAATGCAGGTTACACTACACCAGTGTTACTGCTAGACTGGAAAATACAGAGTCGTTTCAATTCAAGATGCTGAGCATCAAGATAAAATTACATTAATTTCATACTGACGTTAACAGCACATTAATAGATACTGACATTTTTACACTTATTCAATATTGGTTGAATATATGCTAGGTAGTGTTATAAACATACATACAGATATATTTCTTCAAATCTGTGGTGCATTGTGCAACTTTGTATCAGTATATTGTGCGACAACATATGGTTGCACACACTCAAATACAGGTCATGGAAATGAAAGGTGTAGCTTTTCATTCCCACCAAATGTACTTCTTTGTTGGCTTGCTACACAGAAAATACTGTTGATGACAATGGCAAAGCAATATGACAACATGGATGTCCAGCTTTATGAAAAACAGACCACAGAATACTGGCACATATCAAATTCCTACAAAGCAATTATTTGATTCCAGTTCATCAACTTGGTCCATTCCTCTATGTAATGTCTTCTAATCCGTGGCCTTTCTCATTCCTGCCACCAGCGGCCAGCAGTGCTGCAGCAGTAATGCTTTCTTATTTTGTCACTTAAAGTTTCATGCCAGAGTCGCTAAATGCAACCGGCTGGTCAGTGCTGGTCATTTGCCAATGGGTTCTTCTCCCTTCCCGCAAAGCTGGACTTTTGAGTTGTTAAATCAAGTACCTAACCACCAAAGGTCAAAAAGGTTCAACAAAATTATGCCCACATATGCCCTTCATTTAGAATTGTTTTACTAAATGGATCTGAATCTTTCAACTTCCCTTTAGAAGAGATTAATAAGCGCTATTAAAGAAAGAATGTGTAAAAAAGGGACAGACATTTCTCAATAGAAAATAGCATTACAGTACAGTACATGCTGATTTTGTATTTATTTAACTCATTACTATCTCAATTAATACCTTAGACTTCAATATACCCTAACATGATCTTAATACATATCTAAATAAGTCTTACAGTATTTTCTTAGAGCTGGACTGCAGTTTGCCCATTAACACGCTACAGTCACTCCATACATGCTCGAAAATGTTATAATATTTCTTGCAGTTTCTCCAACATTGTTGTTCTATTGTTGATAATGTGCTAAGAGAGGTGTTGGATTGGGTAGACCTACAATTTACTGACTAGAAGAGAACTTTCCCACCAAAATACCAACAGATAACTCTCATTGGTCCATCGGACTAAGCACCTTAAAGTTATGGTTCAACTGGTTCAATTGTTTTATATGTACAAACTGGGACTGCAAATAGAGCACATATGTAACAACCGGGTCTTGTTATCTTCTTATTGCATCTTCATTGATTGTCTCCCTTTATTTTGGTATTGTTATGGACTTAAATGCATTGGTCAAATAGATGTGTATGTGTGTCTATGGATTAGGGGGAGGTGAGGAAGATAAACTTGGATCAGGGGGGGAACAGACAAGGGAGGAAGTGGTTTAGAGTGGTGGAGGTGTTTCTTCAACAAGAGGGAACAGTTAAAATCCTGGCCACTCAAACTGACTCACTATGGATGACTGAGGCGATGTAATCCTTTGTGTACAAGGAACTTTTGATTAAGTTACACAGCTAAAACAAGAACCTTTCACTCCTAAACAATGGACTGCTTTTCTAAAACTTAACACTGGACAAGTCAGGAGCAAATTGTACGTGTGTATGTATACGAGCGCGCACGTGCGTGCATGTGACCCCCCATGTCCAACAATCACCCTCACACATACCACCCCTTTCTCTCCTCAAATAAAAACGGGGTAAAAAGAAAAGAGAAATCATCCACTGTTGAACTACTTTACGAGATCCTCCTCTAAACAGAAAAAGGACTAAGTATCCATGGGAATCTTAGCACGTTAGGGAGGCCTCTCTCCCTTCCTCTCATCCGCTCTCCCCCGCTGCACCCCTGGACCAATGCAATTGTTTATTTTCTCCTATTGAGGCTGCTCCATTCACTGGCTTTCACATTTACTCTGCTCAATTGGAGTGAGACAGCACTTATTCGAGGAGAGGAATATAGCGTTCCATTGACGGAGCAGCAAGAATGCAGAAGAAATAATTAACTTTTTAAAGGAAAAAGTACAGCTGAGCATGAGGGAGTGCGACGTCAATCCGAACAATACTGACTGACAAGATTTTCTTCTGTGATGAGTATATCCACACATCACACTCCAGAGTAAGGAACTGTTTGAATAAAGCACAATGTTGGAAAGTGGAGCAGGGATCCTATAAGGAGGTCATTCATTCTCCTTGCTCTCTTAACTGAAACTCCCCACAGAACAATGAGGCGTTCTCCTGCTCCTCTAAGATGTGGCCTACCCTACAAACACACTCGTCCTGGCCCTGCAGAGCTGGCCCAGCACAATAGCTCTGAGCTGGACCAGAGTTCATTTCTCCCGAGGCCTATTCTTTCTTGAGGAGGTAGTCGTCATGACAGTTTCCTTCTCTATAACAATTACCGTGGCTGCCAGAACCTTCTCTGTCCTGTCATTCCTCATTATCTTTTACTGGGGAAAACCCTCCAAGGACTCTGCCAGGATGGTGGGTATGAGCAGGGGTCAAAGTGATACTGACCGAAATCTGATGTACACGCTCACAGCTCAGACAAAAAGGCCAAACTATACTACATTATCCAGACGGTGAACATTGAATATCGAGAATTTTGAATTACAACTTTTGTTGCCTGTTGAAGAAAATCCTAGGATGTAAATGTTGATACACTGTGTAACGTCACTGCTTTGCTTATTTATATACCTGAGCATTTGTACTCATTTGTGTCTACAAAGTTGACCAACAGAATTTAGTTTAAGAAATTAATGATTTAAAAAACCATTTTCCGCCACGAGTTACCTACAGGAACATTTATTTCAGCTAGTTTAGCCAGAAAATATAGAAAGGTTTGCATGACCATTGTAATTCACTATAAGTCTCCAAGATATTAGCATTTGACTTGATAAGTGTTGCTTAAAAGTTACAAAATAAAATAAACAAATAAGGTTCTCTTCAGTGGAGCAGCATACTGACATTTCCAGTCAAACTTGACATGGATGACAACAGCTCAAAAACACCTCATCTACTTCAACACTACTTCAATCTGATTTCAATATTCTTGTATTGAAAACATTTGAAATGCCACCTTGTTTGTCTTATGAATGCCTCCTGTATTAACACACATACCAAAGACCCTGTAGTCAGACCATTCTGAGCTAGGAACAAAAAACACGCTACAAATCTAAAAACTGACCAGGTTGAAGAAACTGATGCATCATTAGCTTATTAATGTTTCTGATATTGAAAATTGTGGGGGGGTTTTAACAACCACGTTCAGTAGAGTGAATGTGAGGCAATGGGACAGTGTGTTCAGCTAATTCCCCTAATGGAGCCAGAGGTCAAGGAAGCATAAAGTTAACTTTATGCAAACATAAAAGGTATAATCTGACATGGATGGAGCAGCCTCTCAGGACATTTGGCAGAACTGCTTCATTAGGTTCCAAAGCTTGAGAAACCATCATGACCAGCCCCTCATATGCTGTGAGACTGCTGCCCCCTACTGACGCTACATATGAACCACCGCCAGCCCACACCCCATAACTAACATACGCCTAACATCCTCAGACGCCTCAAAAACTCTGCCATCCCACCAGACGACCTCACTTCCATCTTTACAGCCTACATCCGACCAACCCTGGAGTACGCTGCTCCAGTTTGGCACTCAGGCCTTACTGGCGCAGCGTACCTCGAGGGTTGGTCGGATG
>CABFOS010077071.1:0-10541 GCA_900660315.1 Diretmoides pauciradiatus | reverse complement strand
CTCCCCATGTGTTCCCCCCTTTAACGACAGGGAGCACTTGGTTTTGTTACTAAAGCTCCCCCCTCCCCATGTGTTCCCTCCTTTAACGACAGGGAGCACTTGGTTTTGTTACTAAAGTTCCCCCCTCCCCATGTGTTCCCTGTTTTAACGACAGGGGGCGCTTGGTTTTGTTACTAAAGTTCCCCCTCCCCATGTGTTCCCTGCTTTAACGACAGGGAGCACTTGGTTTTGTTACTAAAGTCCCCCCTCCTCATGTGTTCCCCCCTTTAAGGACAGGGTGCACTTGGTTTTGTTACTAAAGCCCCCCCCCCCATGTGTTCCCCCCTTTAACGACAGGGTGCACTTGGTTTTGTTACTAAAGTTCCCCCCTCCCCATGTGTTCCCCCCTTTAACGACAGGGTGCACTTGGTTTTGTTACTAAAGTTCCCCCCTTCCCCACATGTTCCCTGTTTTTACGACAGGGGGCACTTGTTTTTGTTACTAAAGTTCCACGGTCCCCCCAGTAACATCCACGTTTTGAGGAACCCAGGTTGCATTTCTGTCACTTAAACTTCCAAAAATGTAAACTAAATGTACGGAATTGGCGTATTATGTCACTATAGTTGTTATGTGACTGAAATTAGAGGGCATTAATCGATGCACTCGTACATTAGTGTTATCTCTGATGGGAGAGGAAACGGTTAAAACTAAAGGGTTTGAAATTCAAAAGAACCTACTTCAGTTTCCTCGCAACAGCGCACGAGCGCAGATAACGTGGATGACGTGATGACGTAGATGACGTGGCCGCGTCACGAGAACGCGGAAGTCACACAGTAAATACAAGCGCCCCCTGGCGTACAGTCAACGTACTACAATGGGAACCAGGTTGTCCGGGGTAACCTATACTTTCATCACACCACAGCATAGTGGCGGATGTAAACGAGGAAACCAACAGTAGTTAGGCAAACAGTATCTAACTACAACAACTATATACTACAACTGATGGCTAAAACCACGTCTAAGACTCTTGTTTTTAATCTAAACTATCCAAGGCGTTCTGCACGTTTAGCTTGTAACATTTAGTAGCTCATCACATGTAACGTTAATTAATGAGATGGATTCATTAACTAACAGTGTATATTATTTTGCTTAGTCGACGTTCAATGTGGAAGATGGGTGGTTTAGGATTAGTTGACATGTCTTACCTTTTTAGCTTGTTCAGCTGGTCAGTGCAAGGGAGCGACAACTGCTACACCAGCGTCAAGTCAGAATCAATGAGACACACTTCCGGTATCTGGATTTCAAAATAAAGTTCAGTCACCGCGAACGTAAGCGAGAGAACAACCAAAGTGCCAAAGTGAAAATAAATAATGTATTTCGGGGGGAACAGTTGTCAACAAAGATTTATTTTTAGAAATATAATTTTGTTGACTTATATAAAACATAAAACATACCAGACTACATTGAAGTATGTCGGATATTATACTATTTAATACTTAGTACTAAGTAGTTCAGTTATATATATGTATATAGAACTGAAGTCTGATTGAGTATGACATGTAGTAGTATAGTATACTATGTATAGTTATATTATACTACTTGTCGTACTCAATCCAACTTCAGTTCTGTGGTACAAGTGTTCATATTTACTATATAATGGCACCAAAGTGTTTAAATTCAAAAGGAGACATCCTTTCATGTTGCTTGGTTGTATTTTGTGTTCGAATCATTGTGCAGTTTCTAACATGGTGCCTTTCACATTGGCTCCTACAGCCCCCATTGTACAACAAGTATGGGTTTAATGGCCATTTTAAACAATAGTTCTGTGGTATATGTTGGGTGTTAAACGTGTGAAATATGAGTTATTTGTATGAGTATTTTATTTTATACACGCCAATGCTTACTATTACTACTTAAATGTATGTGATTTTATTTTGAAGAAAGTATTGCTAAACAGGAAATCTTTTTTCCTATTTATAGATGTCAATGCTTAAACTGGAATTTTCAAAATAAATGTCATTTCGCCTGTAGACGTGGTGAACATGTTTCTGGAAACATGGCAGACAACATTGTTAACTATTACTGCAGTTGACCAACAGTTCTGTGCTGTCACTTGGTTATTGTTATTACCCAGCTGGAGGTAGAAGGACTCTCTGAGAGCCTAAAACGTGTAAGTGCTTCCAAAGCCAAGAGTACTACTCAGTCAGGGGAGAGTCAGGGGAGTGTCAGGCCAGCTTTTCCTCACAGATGAAATCAGGACAGTCTCTAACATTAAACAGAGCCTACTCAAGCTAAGCTCCTCCCCTGTTCCTTCCACCTCCTGCTGCTGTGTGGTAATGGCTGTGGTGTAGGGAGGATGACATCAGCATGTGAGACAGGCCTGCACTGTTTGCAGTTGCCAGAGACTTGTGATAAGCAAGCAACGAAAGTTCTTTGAAGAGTCTTTACAGAATCCTGTTATCAACAGGTTGGTTGATTCTGTGATGAGGGTTTTACTACTTCTCTGAGAATATGTGGAACATTATTGGTTCATGTTTATCGTGGCAGTTAATACATTGTTTTCTTATGCTGTTTTAAAGTAATTCCTGATTTGCTTTTGCTTTTTCAGTATTTAAACACATATTACAAATGTACAAACTATCTACAGATTTAAAAATAACAAAGATTAAATAAATAAATAAAGTTTTAAAGTAATTCCTGACTATGTTCAGGAATTACTATGTTATAGGCACCATAATTTCCCTCTTTAAGGTTGTTGGTATTATTGTACATGGTTATTAGTATTTGACATAGACATAATCTACAGATGTGTCGCTGTCCAAAGGGTTTCACAGTAGCAGAGAGAGGGAAAACACCTTTATATTATAACTGTGCAATCTGTATTAACTTAAGACATTTTCTGTCCTATAAGATGTGCACTCATAGACAAACACTTAAAGTAAATAACACGAATAAGGAACCTGACTTAGTGTAGTTGATGTTGAGGCACATGGCAATAAAGTAAGAACATGGCACAGGATATAGGACATACAGGACCTCACATGATGCAAATCAATAACACAAACAGGACAATAGGACAGTATAACAGACTATGCATATCCCATAAAACATGAATATACAATTTCAATATCAACGTATTGAATTGGCCTACAGCAAAACTATTCAAGTGGACGACATAATTTCTTCTTCTAATTTCTGATAAATGTACTTCAACGTGTTTGGAACACAATTTCCATCTTTCTTTCCATCTTAATGTGAAGAAATAGATACAGTAAACGAGCTGCAATATTACTAGGCCTGTATTTATTTTTGTGAAAATGACCAAAATAATATCTACATGCTCTGGGTTCTGAGATTGCTGGTCCATGATTGGTATGTATCAGAAAGCTCTTGCTTGAGGGACAGTGACATCAACAGTCATGTTACTTTTTCAGAGTTACAGCTGCATTAGGCAACATTGGGAAATAACTGTTTGAGGAGTGTGTGGTAGGAGTGAAGATGGTGCAAAAAAATGTTCACACTTCCTGTGCGCTGAGATTAGATTTCCCATCAGTGACCATAACTGACACCAGAAATTACTTTGGGCAAAAAGGGTACAGGGTCTAATGGTTTCTTCTCTATTGCTGCCCCAATGTGTCATTTAGACTGATAAGACTGTGTTTTGTTTACTTAAAGGATTTGCCTAGTGCACAGGAAGAAATATTGTGCAAAAGTAATGTTTAAGACCGGTGAGTTGTGACATTATCAATGATCTTTTCCTCAGTAACCATTATGGTACAGCACACAGTTTCAGTATTGGGTCGATTGGTGATGACATTACATTACATTGACCAATTATTAGTACGGCCTCTATGTTTTCAAGCATGCAGAATCATTTTAAAACTTAAAAATATTTACAAATATAATGGGTCCTGTACTGTAACATAAGAGTAACATAATCTAATTAATAGCATCTCCAAAGATTAAAAACAAGCAGCACTTTGAGGCTTTATTGCGATTTCTTTTATTGTACAAAATACATTTAATCTGTTTTCAAAAACAGTCGACCATAGTTCAGTTCTAAAGAAATGCAACATTATTTTTAAACATACTTTGGAAATGATGGTGTAATAAGGTTATGCTGTGAAGTATTTGCCCAAAAGTCACAGGAGGTAAGTACCTGAGTTGAACTGAAGTTTTCCTGCGAGTCAAACGTGTCATCTTTCTGACAGAATGTCAAAAGATGGGAAATGGATACGTGAAAAAAAAATCCTAAGTCCATTCTATTCATGGAATGATTAAAACCGAAGTTTGATACATCCCCGTATGATATCACATCAGGGAACTCCTTCTTGACTCCTCAAAGCTCAAGGACAAAGTAACTGTTCCGCTCCCAAAGCTCACTCTCGGCCTATGGATTCTCTGCTGCTCAGGGTCACAGTCATTGCCGTTGGTCTTGCGGCTGATGGATGAGGAGGGAGTTGAGACAGAAGATCCACCAATGCTGCCGGACCTTTTTCTTGAAGCCGTGCTATGTTTTAGGGTGGCCTTGGCAGCCACTTTGAACGCATGGGCTGAAGTGCTGCATCGGACTTCTTCTATAGTGTTCCTGGAGGGTTTGAAGAGGATGATGTAGACCTTGTTGAAGAAAATACACGCCAGCAGCCCAAAGCTTGATGACAGTATAGCAATGCCCTCCACAGCCGACACAAACTTGCCATACGTACTAAAGTAAGCAGGGATGAAGGAGATCCAAACAATAAAGAATATTAGCATACTGAACGTGATGAACTTGGCTTCTGTGAAGTTTTCCGGTAGTTTTCGTGATTTGAATGCAAAGAAGAAACATATGGCTGCCAGGAGGCACGTATAGCCGATCAGAAACCCGAGAGCCATCATAGAGCCCTCATTGCAGGTGATAAAAATGATTTCATCAATATCGTGGTTCCTGTAGCTGGCAGGAGGGGCGTTGTAAAGCCACACGACACATATCATTACTTGGACAAATGTGCACAGAAACACCAAGAGAAACTGTAGGTTCAACCCCCACCATTTGCGATGAAGACTGGTGGGGATCTTGGCTTCAAACACCAGAAGCACTCTGTTCGTTTTCACCAGGATGCAGGAGATGCAGAGAACGAAACTTATCCCAAAGGCAGGTTGGCGTAGACGGCACGTCCAATCCTGTGGCTCACCGATGAAGATGAGAGAGCTGGAGAAGCAACAGATGAGAGAGAAGAGGAGCACGTAGGACAGTTCTCGGTTGGTGGCCTTCACTATTGGGGTGTTGCGAAATCGGACAAATACTCCCATCACAAAGGCTGTCAAGACAACACCCACTACTGCGAATATGGCCAAAGCGATCCCGAAAGGCTCCGTCCAGGAGAGGAACTCGATTTCTTTCAGGAAGCAGAACGTGTGGTTCCCATTAGACCAGGAGTTATTTGGGCACTTGGTGCAAACACTAGCATCTGTATACATAAGAGAGCATCGGCATTAAAATTGTAAGATTGAATGATCAAGGTGTATGTTACGGTAGATATGAGCTTGTGGAGATTTCATTTCACTGTACCTTTATGATTACTGTATTCTCCATCTGAGCACTCAGTGCATTCAAAGCAGCATGTGGGCATACTGTCTATGATCCCCTTTCTCGTGCCGGGTTCACAGTCCTCACTGCAGTTAGAAAACGGCACCTATAGGACACAGAACAGAGAACATTTGGGGGGAAACTGATGAGAAACAGCAGCAAACGAAATAATAATATCAAGAATGTTTTAATGTTACTCCTCCTTTTACACAAAGAAAATACAAAAGATGTGCACTATCATCTGCAGCCTCTATGAGCCGCTTTCTATCAGCCTGTTTCATCACTTTCCCTCCCTGTGTTTCTCATAGGATTTCAAGCTGAGAAGACTGAAAATGGACCAAATGAAAGCATAAAGCAGATTATTTGGGTTACTGTTTCATAACAACAGTTGTGATTTCTTTCTCGCAGGCATTAGATTCATGAATCTATTGACGATTACCTCAGAGTTGTATCCGTTCCACAGGATCTTCGTCTTGTCAATGAACAGTTTGGCTCCTCTCTTGGCGTGCATGTTATAGTAGCCAACCTCCTCAAACACCACCGCGGCGTCTTCAGTAGACCTGTGCCAATTTATAATGGTGTAGCTCCCTACCAAGTCAGCGTTTTCGTCAAAGTGCACCTTTTCCCCCATGGTGTTGGTGTAGTTCAAATGTCTGAGTTGCTTCAGCACCTGTGAAGCAGAACCACACTTTTGGATAAACTGTGGATTGATACATTGATTGAAAGTGCTTTGATTGTGTGGCTGGACATAGAACAATTAAATACATTCTGTTCACATCTCTCTAAAGTATGCAACACATTACCTGCCATGCTTCCATTTTCTTTATATCTGCACAGGAATTGTTAGAAAAAAGACCATGTCCAGGTGTGCAGGTGAGTATGTCCTGCAGCGCCTGTGCGATTGAATAAACCGCAACATACACATTATAGGAGACACGAAGGTGTGTATAGTCCAAATATGGGGTCTCGACACTCATGATGTCCTCGTCGCCGGTGCACAATGGTCTGGAACTGGTGCTGCCATTCTCACTGTCTTGGAGTCTCAGGCTGTCCTCCAAATAACAGTTGAAGGTTTCTTCCCAAAACTCCCTGACAAATTCATTATGATTATATTTCTTTGGCTGGACTTGTTGTAAGAACTCCTTGAAGCCGGGTATATGTCCTGCCCGTAGAGCAAAACCAATCGTCCCAGCCACAACGTCAAGATATTCTTGTTTGGCAATGAGGGAGGAGCTTGCCCACGCTTCGCTGGCTAACCAGATACGGTCAGTGATGTTTCTCCTGACCATCTCTTTGATTAGGGGTTCGACATCAGGGCCACTGGCAAAAACTACAATGACTTTAGCTGTGGAGTTCTCAATCCGGTCAGCGAGGCCTTGGATTTCATGATCCTCAAAGTACTGAGAAATGAGTTCATTGAGATGAATGCAAATGTCTCGCTCTTCCATCTCTTTCTCAAACTTTTCGATCCCTGGGCGTCCATACTCATCGTCAGAGGCCACTGCAATGACCCAGTTCCACTGGAAATACTCAATGATGTCCACCATGGCTGTGGCCTGGTACTCGTCTGTGGGAATGGTTCTCATGAAGGACTTGTACTGATTCTTGTTGCTCAGTAGGCGACTGGAAGAGGCATAGCTGATCTGAAACAGGAGCGATGTCAACAATATCAAATGACAACTTATAACTGACTACTTTTTTATTATAATTTGTTTGTTTTAGTATTTAACAAGTAAAATACACAAGCAAACTTCATGTTCCACACCTGCTTCTTCAAGTTTGCTCTCTTACAGGAAGACAGTTATTGATATGGGTATTGATTACCAATAGGTTAACAGGCAAAAAGAGTTGAATCTTTATGTGTGCATTGCTATGGGTTCAGGCTATGACAAGGATGGGGTATTGATACAATCACTGTTCAGCGGCTCACCTGAGGAATATAAAAGAGACCCAGTAAATTTGCAACCGCTGTGGAGACGGCCGATCCAGATCCTCCTACTACTGCAATGGTTGATGGAATATGATCAGTGCAGTTACAAAATTCATCTAAATTAAGGGAGTCGATCTTATTTTGGGCCACAAAACTAAGAGTGGCCTCTAGAGCCTTTGACACAGTGTTGCATGTGTCAAAGATCCTGTATCCAAGTGTGATGTTGGGCAGGAGAGTGCTGCTGTTGTTAATCTCATCAACTGCAAAAATCATGGCCTGGAGCCAACGGAATCCACGGAAATTGTACCTGCAAGAGCAAGATGACATGGATTCAGATGAGTTGAGCAATCTATACTTTAAGGAAACATGTAGGTCAATTGTATGTACTTAAAGTGATGTTTCTCCATATGAACCAATCACATACCTGACACACTGTGTGGATTCTGGCCGAGCTGCCAGATCTTGGTCTTTGGATGCAACACCAAAGTGCATTGGGAAAAGACCCCCCAGGAGAATATCACCTGTCTTCTGTGCTCTCTGATGGGGTCCATATGTTGAAATGACATAACTGGACCCCAATAGCATCAGATAGTACAGAGCAAATCTCATCTTTCTTTTTCTTTCTCTCTCAGGTAAGGTTATGCTCGACAAATCCCCAGCGTGAAGATATTCTCAATCTTATCTCCTCCCATGAATCTTCCTGCTGTGCTGTTTTGTCTTAATCATGTTTGCACTGATGGGAATAACTGTAGGAAGAGGAGACACAAATGTGATGCGCTCGTTTCTGTGTGGAATCAAATGTGTTACAATCATTCGATTAATATATCGGTTTTAGTAAACACATCTCAAACATTGAGCACAGGTCAAAAGCTTTTAACATTCTTGGTAATTCAACAAGATACCACAGAAATGATTGAATTGGATTGCTGCGGTGCTACAGTAAATTAACCTCCAACCACTTAACTCACTTTCCCACATTTACAGGGACAGAGGGTGAGGGTGGTGTAAGAAGCTGACGGTGCCAGCATGACCTATAGGGTTGTTATGCAAAGCAGTTAACTAATTTTCAGTCATTCTATGGAATTACATGAGAGATGACGGTATTACAGAAAGATATCCAGGAGCCGTGGTTTCCTATAGCGCACTAAAAGGGTAATCATGCTACTTGAAATACCCTTCTGAACAGAAATAGGCTCCGGATTTACATGAGCCGAGAGCGGAGTCACACTCTAATGACCCTCCTTCCTGCCCATGCTCGGTCTCATGCTGTGGCCAGTGAACCCAGTCACCGTGGAGAAATGTGATAACAGCCCCGCTGCATCTAATCCTGGAAAAATGCTGGAGCAGAACTGTGCTAATGAATGGGGGCCCATAACAGCCAATCCTATGCAGTTATACAGACGCTCTATACGTAACATCTCATCATTTCTGTTGTTTGGGATGGAAAACCTCTGTCACATTAGTAGATCGACTTCTAAACATAGAATTGTCGAAGGGGTACTCATTAAAAAAAGCAAATTCTTTTCATATTATCACAGTAGTTTCCAATTTGCCCCAACTTCAATAATAAGTCTTTGGAAATGTACAATTAAAAGAAGATGAGGAATACAATCAACTACAGTAATATAATTCTTACACCAATCTAATGCTTTCAAATGCAGATATGAAGAAAAAAATGCTTAAAGCCACTTGTCTTATTCATTAGAATAAGACATCGACTCAAAACGTAATTTGAGTTAGGAGATTATTTGACAAAACCAAAATATTATATCTGTTCTTTAACATTGATAGCTTTAGGCACAAAGTAAAGTATACGTTACGGCATTTTAGGACGTTTTACTGTAATGCAGCGTCACAAAGCAAAACAATTAAAGGATCAAATTTGGCAAATAACACTTAAAGGATCAAACTCACCGCCTGAAATCTTGGATGTTGTTTAAATACAAATCTGGAGCTTTAACCCGTTGATCTGCACCCGTGTACTGTTTTGAAGGCCTTTTCCCAACAAATCCAGTGAGTTGAATGAATTCTGAACCTATTTCTCCAGATGAATCATTAACCGAGAGAGGGGTAGTCCATTTCCTTTAGCTAATTAAGTCCCATCACAGCTCAGCCCTCCTCAGCTAAAGTCATCACAACCAAAAATGGCATTACATGAGAAAGTATAAGAGAGTATAAGAGTAAAAGTATAAGACAGAAAGTATAAGGAAGGTTACTTTGAGGTTATACATACAAGTGATACTTATTACAGATGATTACAATACAACTGTGAAAACAAATTACTTTTAGTTTCTTTTAAATTGATTTGTTTCCAAAATAATACGAAGAGACAATTTATTTCAGTATTTCAAGTTGTGTAAAAGGATGTCTGTGTCTATCATATTACAAACAAACTCTCATTTTGTCTTTAATCCTTTTACTTCAAATGTACTTCAGATGTGATTACTCTGTAGCCGATTCTAGTCAATCTTTATTGTAATTAGATCTCTGTATTCGGTTACATGAAATGCAGCTACAAACTCTTGGATTTTAAAGAAACATGAAATCAAGTCCAGAATGGGGATCTAATGACGTTTTTCAGGTGGAGTTCTTTTCTCCTTGAATCTGACCAGGCAGCATCATTAATGACACAACCCCACTGGAAGCGATGGATTGCACCACTGCGTTCTTCAAACACTTTGTTGTCTCCTTACGCTCTAATGGACACGTCTTCAATTTGTTGCTCAGCAGATGTCTCCATTTATAACAATGACCATTTACGACATGTTGACTTTCCATATCTGCTCCATGGGAGATCACAAGCCTGCGACCTCCTAAAAGGTTTGTAGTTTCCACAACCTTCTGTAGTAGTACCCGCCAGGTTGAGAATACTGCCCTCAGGTGGTGGAAATAACCAGTAAACCTAACTGAGATTTGCTGTACTATCATCAAAATATTATACAATGGACACTTCTCCATTCTTTGCCAGTTTAGTTTAGTGATTTCAAACTAAAACTGAATCTAGGCATGATCAACAAAGTTAATAATATACATAATAATAATAATATTAATAGTAATAATATA
>CABFOS010077052.1:0-10704 GCA_900660315.1 Diretmoides pauciradiatus | reverse complement strand
GATTACAATTACATACAGGTTTTGTGGGAAATGTGTGCTGACTGCCTTTACAGCTCGATCGTGATCAAAAGTAATGACACGGATTTGACGTAAAGGATTCAAAGGTGTTTGTGTTCTTATTATCCTTGTTTATTGTTTATTAAAAGGATCCTCATTAGCTGCCCCCTAAACGACAGCTAGTCTTCCTGGGGTCCAACAAAATATACATTACATGACATACAATAATAAAATACAAAAACACAAAGTAAAAGAATAAAGGAAAGGAAAGAATAAACAGCAAATCTAAGCTAAAACAGGCATTAGAATGGTCAGCAGCCCTTTAGCTGGCCAGTAACCCAAATAATAATACATGGACAGTACAACTCACTATACTATAGAAAACAAACATAGGAGGAAGTGATTAGACAAACAACATTATGTGAGTGATAGTGTGTGAGTGTAGATGGGATCTAAGCCTTTTAAAGCCAGCCCTCCCTTTGATGGATCAAATATTGCATGGTAGACAATTCCAGGAGTCAATGGACCTGTATATGATGGTTTTCTTCATGTAGTTGTTCATGTAGTTTTTACTTGCTGTATAGCTTGACCATCTATTAGTAATCCCATTTTAGGACTGTGTGACAATCGATGATTAGAACCAGAAGTTATACACATAGTTTTAGATATGAATTGATTTGCCTTGATCCTGTTGTTTATAATGTCAAGTTCTTCAGATAGAACCAGGTTGAGCTCTGCGCATGTTGGATATAGAGGCAGTAAAAATGAGTGTTACATGGAGTCTCAGTCCCGGGAGTGCTTGAGCTTCAGTAAGTTGATTTTCAAAGTTTTACACTGTTAGATAAAAACTGTGCCCAAATTAGGTTTTGGAAGAGCTAAAATGCACAAAGGGCTCTCATATGTTCAGAAATCGCTTAGAAAATGTTTCCCATTTCCACTTCTAACTGTCCATAGATATATGTAGTCATTATTTAATGGTTCTTTAAAAAGGGGTTTCTTAATGTTGGTTAATCATCTCCATGTGGCCTTTCAAGGCTCAAAAGGCAAATTAATGCAACTTGGACAATTGACCTGATTCTTGTCCTAACTCAACAAGATGGATTCTATATTCTTTACAAATTTGGTGTGACTGTGATACTCCAGGCCTCCTCTGAACCATATTTTGTAACATAGGATCAGTGAAAAGAGGCAAGCCGTTCTTGGCAGCCTCATTTTTGCACCCCCTTCCTTTTATCGTACAGGGAATATGTGGAATCCCTGATTAAATCTTCTTACTCTAGTATCACAACACAATTATAAATGTCAACAATCACAAAATCATGTTGTAAACTCAAAGCTGTTGACACTCAACACTACGAAGAGACACTTAGCTCCATGTACACACACCCACACTGGCATCAGAGGAAACCATGTTATCTGTTGTCTTTAGAGACAACAATTGTGTTCATCCAAACAGTGAAGACAGCCAGGGCACTGGGCCCAATTCAACTGTAAATTATTACTGGCAGATTCCTCCCATGTTCCCTCTCCCAGCTGGCTGAATGGTTGTAAGGCCTCTACACACCAAGCAGACAGCAAAGAACTAGCGCTGACCAAGGCTGATGGTCAGATCACTTTGTGTCGCCTCTCGCCACCTTATGTCGGCTGTAAAAGTTCGGTCAGCTGACAGTCGACATGCACGTACGTTCTGCGCCTGCGTGAGGAAATAACTCAATTTTAACCCCCCCCCCCCAAGACCCAGGATCAGAAATACAAAACACACACAAAGTAGCGTTCACTCATCACTTAAATGGTTTCGTTACACTAATTGAGAATATGTCTGATAAAAAGCTGCAACTGGCACTGTCGTTGTCAGTTGTCTTCTGAGTGTGCCCTCTTGGGAGTGTCATTTGCTTGCTTTGCTCACTTCCGTTTTCTCTTCTCATGCACTGATTCACTTAAACTAATCAGAGAGCTCTCTCTCACTGACGGCCTCCGCCACAGATTCAATATGCTGAATCTGGCGAAAAGCCGCCGACATGGGCTGACGAGGGCCAGCGGCCACAGACGCTCACCGGCAGCCCGACGTCTGCTTGGTGTGTAGAGCCCTTTACATTCATAGAAATTCAGCTTTTTTTTGACAACACGGTCTTCCCATTGATTTAAAAAAAAATCTATTTAAAGCAGCAGCCTGTGGCACAACACTTCCTGATCATGCTTACAAGGATAACTGACAGCTTTGTGTCTGTGTGGGTGTGTAAGCATAATGAACAATCTGCCAGTATGCCTCCTAATATCACATAGCAGAACCTGGAGAGGAACAGAAGGCCAGAGGCCAAAGGATTGTCTGTCAATCTGCCAACATAGTAGTATTCAATTACATAAAAAGACTGTGTTGTAAAACAAAGTGTTGCTGCTGGATGTAATCCCATGCAAGCCACAGCCTGGGTGTAGATATTACAGCCTTCGCCTCGCTACTGCATGACGCCACGTGTCTGACTGTACAAGCATAATCCCACCAGGTTTAGGCTGCTTTTTTAGTCCACAACTCAGATATATCATTGTTTAATTTAGCCTTTTAGTATGAAGCCTTGAAGATTAATTGAATCCTGCAGATGCTTACACCACTTCATCACCCCACCATGAATATTTTAGACTGTTGGAGAAAAAACAAAGAACCACTGAGAACCTGTATTAGATTAATTCATACGGTTCATAGCCGGCACCTACAGTACATGGACTTTATGTATATGGAGCTGCTACTGTGCAATGAGGGACTATTTAATTATGTACAGTGAACAGCGGCATCAGGGAACCATAGTGAAACGGTTTAAATGTTTCTTTTTTCCAAATCAGAATAGCTGCATCCAACCATCTTTTTTTAGAGTGCATAGTACAAATGCTTTTCTTTCACTACAGTGAGAGGGGAGAGAGAGGTCCCCATTACTGTGAGCTGTGCCATCTCCATCTCTTTAGCATTCCCTTTCTTGTTCCCTCTCCATCTCAGCAGGTGCTCAGACATGCACCAGGCTCATGCAGTCCTTCCTTACAGTAACTATCTCTCTCAAAGCGACCTGGAGTCTGGAGAGCCATGATGAACACTACTCAATGTGAGGCCATGTCAGCAATATGCTTCTGGCATAGTGCTGCTTTAATAAGAGCGGTGGAGAGGGGATTAAAAAGTTATGATCATACTGGCTAATACAAAAATGGGACCAATATCACTCCCACTGGTGGTTAAATATTGCCTTGGCTGCAAAGCAATCATTGGTGAGACGTTACCCTGTTGGAGAGTTTATAGCACATTCTGGAGGCCTCACAGTATCACTGAGGTCTGGTGTGTTCAAGAGACTGCCTGTGAAACAAATGCATCGCATTGGGCTACAGCTTGCAGGGTGGTGGTGCATGAGGGGAGGCTCTGTTTTCCATGGATTTCCAGTTTAGAGTGGCAATACATCTCAGAGGATCAGAGTCATAACAAACTCTGACAATTACCTCATTTCCCCCACTGTCACACCATTACATTATAACAACGGGCACACAAATGGATCAGATGAGAGCAGAGATGTGGGTCGTTAAGGTAATGAAGAAGTGTGTCGAGGGGGCTGAGGTTGGCTGTGTGGTCACATATTGCCAACGTAACAGGAAGCTACTGTACCAGTTAAACAGAACAGTAATGTCTCAATTAATGTCTGTGGGGAACTTCACCATGGCAGTGTCATGATGCCGAGAAAAGCAGTATGACTGCCTACTGTTGACAAAAGGAAACAAAATCCAGCATAGTGACTATTACAGCAAAGAAGAGAGAACTAAAGATCGAGAGACAGATAAAGTGTACAACTGTGACGGCAGGGTGGAGGACATTGTGGTTTTACAGTAATTGCTCACACATCCTGCTTTGAAATCAAATTCTTATATAGAAATCTACTGTAAGAGCACAGGAGCAACCAAATAGATATTTAGGAGGGGGAGGGATTCCATATTGATAATAATTGCAATTTACCAATATCATATTGATGACATTGTTTTTTCAGTAAATTAATGCAGAAGTTTTTTTTAGTACAATGCATTTGTCAACGTTCACTAACTTGATGCATAAGGTCGACTTTAAGTACGCTTGTCTTATCAGTTTAAAGTCATAAATAGTGGATTGAGATTCCCTGTTTGCGCAAATAAAATGATAGTGCCAGGTATGATCATTGGAGGGAAATCTTCTCTGTCTCGAAGTGACAAATGGAAACCTAACAGCAAAATATATATCTGTCACCGACCAAGTGATTTAACTACACAGTGGTACTGTAAACAGCAGTGAGCAAGGGAGCGCTCACTCCAGACTCCCCAACGTTAGATCTGTTGCCTCTCATGTCCCTTTGGTAACCTTTGTTATCAAGTATGTGCAGGTTACTGGGTATTAAAGTCCTTAAATGCGTAGTTTGAATCACTTGTACAACATGGGACTGGTCTGACTCCTCACTCTAACTGAAATGAACAGTGAGGCGCTGCATTTTTCATTTGTCTCTCATGAATGGGGTGAGCAGTTCCAATTATCGGTTGAAATTCTGTGTACACCTTCCACAAGGCATCACGAGCACTCAACAGGTGCTCAACAGGTTTGGACTTTAAGGAAAGAGGTCAGAGGAGATTCTGACCCCTTCTGTTCTTTACAGTAAAAGAGTCTGAACTGATCTATTTTGACATGTATTTTCACACAGACATTGCTCATAAAATAATATAAATTATTTAATAAAATCTACTCTATCTAGCATGCATGTTCCCCATAACAGGATTCTTCTGTTTATGCTCATCAAATTGGATTAATGCAATTTACTATCATGAACTACTCCTCTCATCAAATATTGATTCAAAGGAAATTAGGCATGGGAAAATCCCTCGGAAGTTCAGAGCCAGCCTCACCCCTACTGTATTTCAAAAGCAATTGGTTTCTCAATGTAACAATAATACACACAGCACCAACTGGCTTGATCTCTTAATCCCCTTAAAATATTGATGCGTGATGAGGGGAATTCAAACAGCCAGCACAGTTGGGCTGCAGAACAATCATTTTCCTAAATTGTGCTTATATGTTTTTGAGAAGAGTTTGTAAAAGAGAATAACATGGGGTTGATGAAGCCCAATGCCTACACTATGAAGTTTGTTCTGATTTGCAAAAGGCTCCATTTCCAGTTTATTGGTTTGCTCTGATTAACCAAACAACAAAACATCAGAATATCTTTCAAGCCATCTCATATGAATATGAACTGTTAATAAAATGAATCGCTAATGGGGAGCATCAACTGCAAACTGTGCACCTAGGTTGTAGCAAAATGAAGAGTTGATTATTTCAGAACGAAAAGTGGGACAAGACATGGAAATTGAGGTGAAATAACCAAGGCATGAATTGCTCTTTTCACGAGGAAAGAAACGTCAATTAATGAATCATTATCAAAATTGATGTTGTAGAGACTGTGGAAATACTGAATCTATAATGAACAGCTAAACAACCATACAGAACATCAAGTACAAACGGTGCTTCCTGAGAAGCATTACCATTAAGTCAGAGTTCATATTGTATGTTTCCATGAGTAGTCCTGAGCACCAGTAGATTTTGTGCATACCAACGCGCAAATCAAAATTAATAAAACCTGAGAGATGGAATTTTCTTAAATTTGATCTTGCATAAATTTCCATATGCGCAATTCTAATTAAATTAAAAGGGCAATAAGTAAATTATTTACTGTCCCATAGCACAATATAACCATGATATATCTGCAGGAGTTTGATAGGGTTGTTGATCAATACCACTGACTCAACCACCGAGTAATGAGATTTCTGTCTTTCTCACTTTTCAGCCCGTATAGGTTTGTCACAACCAGGCACCAAGCAAGGGACATGCATATTTATTTGTTTAATTTCCTTTTTTTTATTACCGTTTCTAGGTCTCCTTGACAACTATTGCTAGGCTAGTGCAGCTACGTTAGCTAGCTTATGTTTTTATGTTTGTCTCCTGCCTTGGTTGGCCATGCCCCCTTTTTTAATTAGCACAATGACACAATGCCATTGATCTAGGAGTGTGTCTAGTGCTCAGTGTAGGACAAGTCATGTAGCAAAACTGGTGCACAATCCAGGCTGTTTTCGAATGTATAGGCATGGTTGAGCATGTATTTTAGCCCCCCCAGTGTCACCTTCTTCAATGGTATATATATTCAGGAATATAGATGAGACAAGCCACTCACTAGGCTGCAGAGTCATTGAGCTGGTACTCGCGGGCCCTTGTGAAACAGCCTTGGACGCCGCCGTCGGCCCACAGTCGTTGGATGACGTTGGACAGGTCCTCTGGCATGACGCCCTGCTCCTCTGCTGCTGCTGACAGGGCAAACAGCTGGCGGGCATCATCCTGACAGGGAAAGAAAGACACACACACACACATCATTAGATAGATGTCTGAAAAACTGAGATAAGAAATAAAATCTCTCTTACACCTTCATTGTTTTGCTTGGCAAGGCTGATAATAAGTGTGCTAAGACCATTTTTCCACTTGCCCAGTCAGGTCAGTAGATCAGAGTTCTACTTCTACCACAGATAGGGCAAGACCTAGCACTACTGACCTAGTGGGCAAAAAAATAATAATAAACAAAGTAAAGTAAAAAAAAAAAGTAATAAAGTAATTTATTACTAGAAAATATATGATGATGAAATGACCAAAAAACAAACAAAAAATAAATAATTGATTGATTGTGAATTAATTTTAAGTGTATAACATTTTACAATCAACTGTAAATGAGTATGAATTGTCCCTTGTTGTATTTACAAGTACAGTATATCACAGCATGAGCCCTCAAAACCAACTGTGATAGAAGCTTTTTTGGAAATGTATTAACAAGGAAAAACAAAACGAGACCCAGAGGCAGAGTGGACAGAATGCTTTTAAAATTAGCTATATCAATCTGCTTTACTTGTAAACTGTTGACAAATGGTACAGTAGGGGATACATTTATCCTTTTGAAACCAAGGAAACAGTTGCTTCCATGCCGACTGAAGCAGCAATTTTCTGCCACGTCTATTCCACACAACTCTGAGTTGCCAGCTGCCCGACTAACTCTGATGCGGTGTCCAATCTGACTGGTCTGAAACAGCACAGGACAATGGGCCGGTGGCAGTGGGCCAAAGGTAACGGGGTACCACAGAGTGAGAACTACTGCGAATAATAAGACTCAATAGTAAGGCTCAATTGGGCCTTATCTACTTGCAGTTACATTTGACGCATTTAGCTGTAGTTCTTATCCGGGGAACCCTGCAATGATTTATGATTTATTTATCTTCACACACCCCTTTGAGATGCCCTGCATGCCTGAGCATTTGTAGCCCAGGAGGTCATTAGTCAGTGTAGAAACAGGTACAGTAGCCATGCAGAGAAGAACTATTTTCTCCTCTGGCCTCAAGAGCAGTCTATGAGGACAAGATTAATTACATGTAGGCAGATTGAGGAGACCGAGAGGGGAGGAGGAGGAGGAGGAGGAGGGAGAGACGGGGAAGAGAAAGAATAAGAACAACAGCGCTGGTAGTGGTGGTGTGGATTTATAAACACAAATGTGGAGTTTCAACCACACGCTAAAGGAGCATGAGAAGGGCATCCTCTGCAGCTCCCATCAGCTTCATCATACCACCCACACACCCCATGTCCCTTTGCACCTTGGCACTAGACAAGGCCTTAGATAAACCTTTGATGTTGGCGAGCAAGAGCTGACTGTGTTGCTTAACCTATGTCTGGCCCTCCCCTCCACCAAGGTATTGGTTAATGACTGGAGAATGTTGAAGCAAAGGAGGGAGAGAGAGAAGGAGGGAGTAGAGAGGTGGAAGAGATATGAGCAGGATAAAAACAATCTTCAGTGCCAGGTACTCTCAAGGCCTCTCAGAAGTAGGGCACAGGAAGTCAACAGTACTTTACTGTGTACCGCGTGGTAGTAATATAATAAAGCCTGTGATAAAAACAGTCTGGACTCTGGACTAAGAAGAATAGATTGCAGAATACCATGGCTGTCTGACATCCACGCTCTCTGAGACCAAACCTGCACAACAGACCTTCAGTCAACTTTGAAGACACTAAAGGGAATCTTGGTTCTAACAATAAGTGTACAGTAGAGGAGGCAAAGAATATAGTATGCCATGACATCCATGTGCAGATGCAGCCTTACAATTGAAGCACATCCACATCTTTGGCCCTGAAGCTTCACTTTGCGTAAGAGGTCAACTGATGCAGCAACTTCTCTATAATCTGCCATAGCAGAGCTTTGCTGTGGGGATATAGAAATGTAGGTCCCCTAAAGAGCAGCACACTTGGTGAGCTGAGTGAAAGAACTTGTATAATACCAAGAGGAAGTGGAGGTTTGCCCACCCACAGGTTTGGCCAAACATGTCTGAAGGATAAGAGCTGAGCAGACAGCCAGGCAGATAAGCAATATGACAGGGATAGAAGCAGGGAAGGATCTGGCAGAGGTAGATTCACAATCTATTCTATTTATTCTATTCAAAAGCTGGAATATTTTACATTTAACAAAGTGGTTTGGAAAAGAGGTCTCTGCAGACTCCCATCTAATATTTTTAGAAGTATTACAAGGCACTGAAAGATATACAATTATTTGTTTTATGAAACTGCAACAGCATAATAATATACCAGCTATCGGCAGTGTGAAATTCAAACCAAGCTTTTCCTGGAACCACATTCATAATCCTCTCAGCATGTTCCTGGAAAGCAAAATCTGTCATGTTCTGTAGTATGTGGTGGGATCTCCTCAAGGTTGGGTAAGACTACATGACTTTTACACCGATTGGAAGTCTGACTTGACCATTCTGACAGTTGCAGCAGATCTGGGGCACTCAGAACCAATGGTCGGTGAAGATCATCCTATAGTGTGCCAATGTTAAGATTTTAGCCCTCCTTGATGACTTCAGAACAGTCGTGTTTGGACTTGTTTAGTGTGAAGTGGTCCACGACTCAACATGGAATCAGAGCGATCCTGGCAACAGGATAAAAAATGGGAGTTTAGCTCAAGGGGGTAAGAAAAAGAAGATGAACACAAAGAAAAGTCATTTTCTGTTGGCAAATTGCCAACGGGAAAAAAAGGCTAACAGGAGCTAACACTGCTACTCCACTAGTTGTAGCAGTTGTTGCCAGGTGTAAACAACTCCTACTGATATCGCCTCCAAGTGTTTGACCTCTCTATGGCAGGGATAGTATGCAGGTTTTCACTCCAGTCAGTCGTGTCAGCTGGTGTAGTGCCTGGTTGGAAAGAAAACCTGCATATTCTTGGGCCTCGATGGCACATGGTTGAGAAACACTGGTTTAAGATTGATACTGTGATGAAAAAGTGAGGTAATGCGGCAAAACTGTGTGTATGTATGGAGGGGAGGTCTGTTTATGAGCCTTATGTAAACAAGGGCTTGCAGGGACTGCCTCCACCAGTGGAACTGACATTATACTGATTCTGTCTTCACTCATTACCGTTCGCTTGCACTAATTGCCATGTTTAGGCAACAACAGATGCTGCATATTCCTCATATAGGTAAATAAAGAGGACTGACTTGCTCACCCTCGCTCAGACACACACACACACACACACACACACACGCAACAGCTCAGTCACATCATCCCTTCTGCAGCATTGCTGAATGGTGATTGCTATGTGAAAAATAAGCCTATTTGATTGAAATCTGTGATGGGTCAGGGTACTCAACCCTCATTGAAAGCAGCTAGGTTGTGGAGGAAGATGTAGCTCAAATTGTAAATGAATTCACACTGCCAGACCTCTAATATGTCTTGCAGAATCTGTCATGCAGAGCTAACTACCTCGACTAAACAAATTCACATACCAGGCCGTCAAAAAGCTCCCACATAAAACCTTGTTTATCCAACCTAGTAGGAATACAGTTTAAAATAGAGAAATGCACTGAAATTGTGAACCAAATACAAAACAAATATTCTGATATGTGTTGTTCAGTATTTGCTTTTAGGGGCATTTATCAACCATCAGCAATTGCACACACCCATGGGAAATATTTTAACATCGGTGCTTTACTTCTTATGCCAATTTGGTAGATCATTTGTCTGACGTTCAGGTAAACCAAACTCCCCTGTTGGGCATTTACTCACCGTTTAAAAAAGCACAGCTCCAGATTAACAGATTAACTGATGTCTACTCAATCAGTATTTCTATGCAGCTATTGTCTCATGTTGACTCGAGAACTTCTCCTTTCCCGAATGTGATCAAATCAAATGTTCGTTCGTTCGTTCGTTGTGCTCCGCTTATCCGGGTCGCGGGGGCAGCATCTTCAGCAGGGAAGCCCAGGAAGCCCTCTCCCCCGCCACTTCCACCAGCTCTTCCGGGGGAATCCCGAGGCGTTCCCAGGCCAGCCGAGAGATGTAGTCCCTCCAGCGTGTCCTGGGTCGACCCCGAGGTCTCCTCCCGGTTGGACATGCCCGAAATACCTCCCCAGGGAGGCGTCCGGGAGGCATCCTAACCAGATGCCCGAACCACCTCAACTGGCTCCTCTCGATGTGGAGGAGCAGCGGTTCTACTCTGAGTCCTTCCCGGATGTCCGAGCTCCTCACCCTATCTCTAAGGCTGAGCCCGGCCACCCTGCGAAGGAAACTCATTTCAGCCGCTTGTATTCGCGAATGAAACTACGTTGCTTTTAAAAACTGTGCTAACACAAAAGGTGTTGGACATGCAG
>CABFOS010077024.1:0-14948 GCA_900660315.1 Diretmoides pauciradiatus | reverse complement strand
TCTGTTAGTGTATTAAGTTTCAAGTTTATTGCGCAATTTTGACGCGCGTTGTGCACGTGCAAACTTCCAAAAATAGCCAACTTTGAGCCATTGCTGTGGCTCTGTTTTATGTTTGAATGTTCTGAAATTTTGTAGATGTGTTGCCTATGACTAGATCTGTTAGTGTATTAAGTTTCAAGTTTATTGCGCAATTTTGACGCGCGTTGTGCACGTGCAAAGTTTTCCGTAAATTAAAATGTGTAAACTTTGAGCTATCACTGTGGGCTCATTTTCACTTCAATCTTCACGAAATTTTGTAGACTTGTTGTTAACAAGTTAGTACCTCCTCCTGTGACGTTAAACCCCCTTTGGTGACAATATCCCCCCTCCTGTGACCGCTGTCTGGGCGCATTCCACCCGTCCGAGGGACGTTTGGTGGTGATATATATATACACTGTCAGCACACTGATCAACAATCTTACCTTTTCCATTGGCTATATAGTAATTATATACACACCTGATACACCTTGTACCATTGGGACATTCTTTGTCCTTGTCTTACCACAAGATACCTTGATAAATGCATTTGCCAAAACTTCACAAGTGATACCGTAAGTCTAACAAAAACACAAAAAGCATTTTTGTGTTTTTTTGTATACACATTTTGTGTATACCCAACACTAGGTGAACTCAGGCACAGTGAGGCATGTTGGTTTTACCTTGATGAGTCATTTTCCTTGGGGTAGTCTTCTGTCAGGTCGCTGTCAGAGTTCAAGAGTCTTTTCCTTTTTTCACTTCTGAAAAAGAGAAAAAGCAGCATTAATGAAGGAGTGGTCGAACAGTTAATGGTACATGACTGAACTGATAATGACAGTTACTCTATTTAGGAATAGAAGTAGGGGTGCTAACTTCGTGCATTTTCCTTAACCGATAGTTGAACATGTTAAAAATCAATAATCGCTTAATCATTAATAATTAATAAGATACAAAGCGCACATCTTTTTCTCAGTTTAAGTTTTATTTAAACAATAAACAGCGGCACATTAGTTATGTGAAACATTAATTCATAAAGCACAAACAATTTAAACGAACAGAATAATAAAACAATAAGGCTCTCACTGGAACCGGCTGCTCTTGTCCACCTGTCCTTACTTAACAAATGGCACTGCCAAACAAAACAATGTCAAATGGGGTGCAATTACTGCCATTTCTAGACAAACAAATACAAACCAGTAGGATTTACCAGTAGAAGTTTATTGTGGAGAGGTTCGGGGTATTTTTTTTTTCCCTTTTATACGGCACTTTATGTTTATTTAAAAAATGGGTTTGGTTTGGTCTGCCTTAAGAACATGAACATTTCTAGTCGGTCAGGACCGCTTCTTCCTTTGTTGCGCCAGTAGTTTTGCTGAACTGCAAAGGTGAAGTACACCCTCTTGTGGTATAAAAGTTGATATGTGAACTCCAGAGAAGTGGTACACAAAACATACATTGTCGGTCAATACATTTTCAATCGGCTTAATTCTTAACGGCAATTTAATCGATTCATGATTAATCATTAACAGCCCTATCACATAGCCTAACATTGTGTGTTAAATACAATGAGACATGGGTCTCATTGTATTGTGAAAAAAAACGGACTTGTGTAATATGATTTTTTTCCATCAGTATTTTGCAGCCCTGGTGAAACTATACCTACCGGTTCTCAGAGAGTCCGGTGCGAGTGGGAGTAGAGGCTGCTCTGCTGGGACTGCCCAGGGGCTTCCTCGGTGTTGTGTCCTCCCTGCCATCCGCACTCTGCCGCCTCGGTGTTGTCTGGAAGATGTTAGGAGTCCAAGCATGTGAGTACAAAGTAAGTGCATGCTTGTCTCAATATGCTAAGAAAGCAGTTTTGTATTGTTAGTTACCTGTCTCTCCCCAGATGGCTTGGCCTCATTTTTGACAGACCGATTCCCAAGCACACTGAAGCTAGCACTTCCATGAGATGCTTTTAAAACTGCAAAAAAAAAAAAAAAACATAAATAAGAATTAACCTTCTGGATTAACTGATATGTTCGGACAGTTTACTCTGAATTGATTAATTAATCCTGAAAATCCAGTCATCGGGGTCCAGAGTACTGTTGGTTTTCTGTCCCAACAGGTAGATAATTGCATTCACCTGGTGGCCCAGGTCTATTGGACAAGGATACAATGTACCTGGAATAGAAAACTAGATGTCTAGATTTGAGGACCATTGCACTACACTGATCACTGGTGTGATCATCAGGCCCAGTCTAGAGCTGCTCCAGTTACAATGAAGGGGAAAGCCACTTTGTTAACAGTACAACAGGACGTGTCTATCCTTGGAGCTAACACTACTCCTCTGTTAGAATTCAATTGAACCCATTCAAAAAAGTATTATACATCTGTGTTATTGACTAAGCACTGTGCCCCAAGTAATGTCATCATCTAGGTATTTGGAAATTGTGAACTAACTGCTTGTAAGTGTTATATGTGTTCAATAGAGGGATATTTTAATCTCCCCTTCTAATCATAAACATTAAATATGAATGGAAATGTGTGTAATGAAGGGAACGTTTTTCAGAACTAAACACTGAATCGGACATTGCATCATCAAACTGCTGTCCTATTCAAAACATTTTAACTCTGAAAAATGTAATTTCTCATTTTAACCAACATTGCTGTAGCTGTCAACTACAGGAAAAGCTACGTTGGTCCTTATTCTGAGCAGAATTCCACTTTAAGACGTGTAATAGCCCATTTTGATACATGTGTAATTACTTTGCTTTCCCGGCTTCAGCTTCTCCAAATACTCTTTGGTCTTCTGAGTCAAAGTTGCAGACATCTTATCCAGGGTGATGACGCTGGTGTCCTTCAAAGTCAGCATGATTCGGTTCACACTCTGGGAAATGTGCTTAACATTCTGGTTGAGCTGAGAAGAAAACAATTCAAGAAATTCAAATGCTATTCCGTTTTAATCCTATAGTTTGTATTGCTATAATAATGGTTATTACATTTTACAATTACTAATATTACAGATACATCTACTGACCTCATATTGCTTGGATTTGAACTGCTACCCACAATGTACATCGTCAAAGCTCAAGTAATGATTTAACAGATGTGAAGTAAGCCATGAGCACTGCTGTCCATAGAATTTAGATAATACATTTTGTTCTATATCTGTACATTTCTAAGTATAATGATTACAAATGTTGTGTAACAACCAGAAATCGAAATATGGAGTGGCAGGGCCAAGAGACAGATAAAAGGACAGGGTAACATCCTATACTGGGCCAACTAGCAGATACTTCATTTTGCCTGGTTAACACAGGCAGGACTAGTAGGAGTGTAAAATTAAAAAAAAAAAAGTCAGACTAAAAGAATTAGGACGTGCAAGTGTAATGGTCTTACTAGATGCCTACATGACTATGTCAGTGCAACCTCTACCAGCTATACAGTACCTGGAAAGTTTTGGGAGCTCCACCGCAGTTGAATCTGATAGAGAGGTTGATTTTGTTGTCCTTCTCAAGGATTTCAAAAGTTCCCTCTTTCCATCTGGTGGTGCCCAGGTCTATGCTGTTAAAGCGGATTCTGATAGCACCACCGCTGGAGAGCTTGGGCACTATCGCTGCCATGGCTTACTGTCCAGTTGGCACACTTGGGAGCCTGGGACTTGAGATCCTAAACAAGGATAAAGTAAAGTAAAGCATTGCACACTTACATTGAGTGAGAAAGAACTTGCATGCTTCAGTAAAGTACGCATTGCCATCAAATACAGGGATAAAGAGCGGAATATTTAAAAGCCAAGCATGACAATTTATTTTAACTGTACTAAAACCACAACAATACATTCAATGCCCAGCAGCTAGTTGACAGTGGAGCAGTGAGCATCAGCAGTACCTTACATAAGTTTACATTCGCTAACAAAATGTATAATTTATCAAAAAACACCTGTTACTGAATATGCAAAGCGAGAGCACAAATATTAATAGTAAATTACTTCGCATTTACCTGCAAGTGTACTTAATTAGACCCAATTATATACCGACTTAGCCACAACTAAGTCACAACAAACTCAAAGTCAACTAAAAACACAGGCAAATTGTTAACAACTGATTTCCATCACTGACCCCCACGTTAACTGGCGAATTGAAGGCAAATCCGAGCAGATGTTTCAGATGGGAGAACTAAATGTTGGCTGGCTAACGGTTCAATTAGTGGCAGCAGAGTCCGAGTTAGCATTAGCTATATAGCATGTCAGATGCTGGGTGCTAGCCACGCTACCGTCTCTTACGAGGTTAGGGCAACAAGCATTCAAAGATGTGCAAAAGGGAGCATAGCCAAGTTAAATGTTGGAGGTGCAAGTCGGAGTCTCCACATCTACAGCCTATAGCTAACCGGGCTGAATGGATGGAAAAGGCCAACATTAGCAAGTTAGCTAGCTAGCTGCCGCGGAGCTAAATGGCTAATTTGCCTGATTGTCATTTGGTGATGAAAAACATTGCCAAGACTTAATTGCATCGTCGCATCTCTTTACCTTTTCGATGCTATGTGCTCGTTTTGAAACTTTTTAAATCACGGTATCGTTTTCTTCGGTCCTTTAAGGGGTTGAAACTTGGTTTAGCCGGCATCCACCTGCTCCAGTATTACGTTGTTGACAGGAGTGGGTCCCACACACGACGCCTCGCAGCACTGCGCGATGATGGCGGGAATGTGAAAATTTACACCGGAAATGACAACCGAGAGCGCGTTTCGCCGTTCTCGCGATATTTGGACGGATCACTAACAACAAGAACTCGCTACTGAGACTATATCCTCTGATAAATATACCTTACCGTACATATACCTGAGCTTTCAGGAGAATATATAGAAAAAAAACACACATTTTTGACGATTATGTATTCAAGTTTAGATGTTTAGAATTCACGTAGCAAGGTTATCGCGTTAGTGATGTTGACGTGTGCGCGCCTTAGCTTCGGTTTAGCAGCTAGCTTGGGCTAGCTATCGTTAGCTTTGACAGTAGCCGGAGTGAGTCGTGTATTTCACTTCACTTGGTTTCAGCGCAGCCACGTTACTTTAGCTACAATACAACTACAACAACCAGCACCAAGGACCACATCCAGGCGCTACAGAGGATGCTGGCTACGGGAGCAGTGAGTTGTGTTCAGATCCATTTATCTACTACTGTACACTCAGAGACAGCTCGGTAGTTAACTAGCTCACTGATATGTTGTCTTTGATATATTACACATTACACTAAAACCTGTTGGATGAGGTCATTAGCCAGTCATTCTCCCTTCACTTTCTACAGGCTGTGACCACAGCCCTTGCCCAGGTGGACAGGGAGAAGATCTACCAGTGGATCAATGAGTTGTCCAGCCCTGAAACCAGGGAGAATGCTTTGCTGGAGCTCAGTAAGAAGCGGGAGTCTGTGCCAGACCTGGCGCCCATGCTCTGGCACTCCTGTGGCACCATTGCTGCCCTCTTACAGGTATGGCTTGTGTCCATCCCTAGCTCTAGCACATTGTGTCTCTGCAGCCATGCATGCTGATGCCATTCATTTCAGAGGAATTATTGCATGCTGTTCATCAAGTTTTTTTTTAAATCTTCAGTGGATTTGGAGAAAGTTATCCACACTTGTATATCATCTCACTTGGAGTAGTGCAGCTCACTTTACTTATAGGCCTTAGTCAAACGGCAGGCTCTCAACTTCAGCTGGAACAGAGTGCAACAGTAATCTTAACAGGTGCTAAATGAAGAGACAGTATAACCACAATTTTAGCATCTCTACTCTGATTGCCAGGGTTAGTCACTTTTACAATTGACTTGGAAATTTCAGTGATCACTTTCAAGCTCAGCAAGGTCTGGCCCTAGCTATATTGCTGATGTTTTAACCCCGTATGGACCAGAGATCCTTTGGCAGAGTGCTTCTGACTGTTCCTTTGTTTCAATTTGAATGGTTTTAAAAATTATTTTCTCTTTGTTTTGGACCATTGTGCTATTGTTTGTATTCTATCCTCATCTGTTTTTATGTAAAGACATTTGTAAATTCTTTTATTACATAATTGCTATATAAATGAAGTGTATTATCCACACATCCAGTGAGGAACGTTTAATTACTTATCTGCCCTTGAGGTAAATGGAATTCATCCATTTTTTCAACTGTGTCTCTTTTCTCCTTAGGAAATAGTGAACATCTATCCATCCATAAACCCACCCACGCTGACAGCTCACCAGTCAAACAGAGTGTGCAATGCTCTGGCACTTTTACAGTGTGTCGCCTCACATCCAGAGACACGGTAATGGGCTGTTCATAATAATGGAAACTTGGAAATATTTTTAGGACAGTTTTGTATCGTTTGCTGGTTGGATTATAGACGGTTTTGCACCTGTGACTGAACATTACACAAGTAGAATAGGGCAGGCTGCCTTTAGCATATTATAGCTTTAATTATGGTAACACTCCAGGAAGATGCAACTTCTTCAGTTATAGTACAGTGGCAACTTTGTTCACTCCATCCATCCATTATCTACCGCTTAATCCTCCACAGAGGGTCGCGGGGGGCGCTGGAGCCTATCCCAGCTGTCATAGAGCGCAGGCAGGGTACACCCTGGACTGGACGCCAGTCAGTCGCAGGGCTAACACAGAGACAGACAATTCACACCAATCCCTCTCACACTCACACCTATGGGCAATTTGGACTCCCCAATTCACCTAGCCCCAAATCTGCATGTCTTTGGACGGTGGGAGGAAGCCGGAGTACCCGGAGAGAACCCCATCTGATGTAATTTGCTCTGAATGTAGATGATGGCTTCAGTTCCATTGAATTCCTCAAGAATTAGGCTCAACTGTCACTTATTAACTGTACTTGAGTATTCTGAAATTGGGTCCAACTTGTGAAAAGCTCTTTGAGATGAACAGAGTCTGGATAACAGAGTCAGCTAACGGTTTAACATTTAAAGGTAATCTCTGAATCTACCTTTGTTGTCTGCTGTGTTATATAAGTCTGGTCACTTTGATAAATGTGTCATTCTTTGCACCTCTCCAGGTCTGCGTTTCTTGCCGCTCACATACCGCTTTTCCTTTACCCTTTCCTGCACACCGTGAGCAAAACACGGCCATTTGAATACCTGCGTCTCACCAGCCTTGGAGTGATAGGTAAACTCTGTTCCCACTGAGATGTCTTAGTCCTGATGAGTTACCTTCTACTGGTGGTCCTATTATGGGTGGCCATGGTCACATTCAAAAAGGGACAGAAAGAAGTCAGGACTGCAGTACCTGAGCCCTCATCAATGTTAAAGATTCATTTTCTTGTGCTTCTGCACATCTAAGTCCTTATCTTTTATTCTATGCAGTAACCCATCTTTTTGCATTGGATGCAGGTGCCTTGGTCAAAACAGATGAACAAGAAGTGATTAACTTCCTCCTCACCACTGAAATCATCCCGCTGTGTCTACGCATCATGGAGTCAGGGAGTGAGCTCTCCAAAACGGTATAAAAGTATTTCAACTGCTTTTTAAACAATCCGCTAACGGGCACATACCTAAACTTTAGTGGCCACTGGTGGTGTAATCTTGTCCCAGAGATGTATACCTGCTACCGAGGGATGAAAAATGACCAGAATCTTTTCTTGTGTCTCCCCATCTTGGTGTCTCTATTAGCTTCACTACTGTCTTCTTAGGAAATCTGTTTACTGTTTCTTTAAAAAATAACCACATACTTAAACCCAGTCATTCTTCCAACCCCCTTTTTATTCAGTTTTGAAAGTACAACCACTGCAATAGTACAAGTTGAACTGTCCCCTCTTCTGTCTGAGGTTTAAGATAAAAATTAATACATGCAATGACAGGATCCAATGGTTAATATTTTTCATAACTTGTGTAACATTGCACCACTCTTCTCTTCATCTTGATTGGCAGGTTGCTACTTTCATACTGCAGAAGATCCTGTTGGATGACACAGGGCTGGCCTATATATGTCAGACATACGAACGTTTCTCCCACGTGGCAATGATCCTTGTAAGTAGTAGACTGCAAAAATCTAAATTTGAACCCTTTGAACCCTTGGCATTCATGACAAAACTCTACCAACTGCCAGGATAATAATTTTCATCTTTGTCTTTGCAGGGGAAAATGGTTCTACAACTCTCTAAAGAACCGTCTGCTCGGCTGCTCAAGCACGTTGTCCGCTGCTATCTTCGTCTCTCAGATAATCTCAGGTATGACAGTGTTCCACGGATAATTGTGGTCATCTAATTTAACTGCCCTGCGATGGACTGGCAACCTGAGTCTCACTGCCTTTTGCCCAATGTATGCTGGCATATGCTCCAGCTTTTCACAACCCTGCAAAGGGTAGAGAAAACTAATGAATAATTGAACCACCTTCACTTGTCCACTAGGAGGTGCAATGGTTTAAGTGCTGTCTAACCAGTGTCAGATTAAAAGGCTGTCATTCTATAGCTGCAGTAAACCATTTTTCTATCAGCCTATTGCATTATTTACTTCTTACTAGTGTGTCAGAAATGATTTCTTGGATTTCACAATAAATTTAACTCCCAAATTGTACCAAATTAAACCACGAAGCAGTCACACTTTTTACTAGCCTCAGGATGCTACTAGTAACTAATTTAAAGATGTACTAGGCAAGATTAAACTTTGCAACTACTTGCAAAAGAATGTGGTCTGCAACATTTTAAAACCGCTTTGTCTCGTTGCGAATCATTGATCCGAAATGGCCTTAAGAATGAGACCCCTGAGATTCACACAGGGAATTAGATTGAAACTTAAGACTGAAATACAAGCTGTCTCCTAAACAGCAGCAAGCGAGCATTCTGTCCAGAGAAAGCTGGAATTGACAACATTAGATGTTTTGCTTCTCTCATCCGTTTGGTATAAAGCATCACAGACTGGCTGGGTTAATAAACATGTGTGTGCAGGTGCAGGTTTTCAAGTGTTCCAAGTGTATCTCTTCCTGCCATTTGGAGGCGCCAACATGTGAAGTTGCAGAGTGCAGCTTTAATAGCAATATATTATTGAGAAAATAATACTGTGGTGTGTGGCATCCCTTCCACAGAGCAAGAGAAGCCCTGCGCCAGTGTCTGCCAGACCAGCTGAAGGACAGCACCTTTGCTCAGGTGTTGAAGGACGACACCACCACTAAGCGCTGGCTGGCCCAGTTGGTCAAGAACCTGCAGGAGGGCCAGGTCACCGATGCTAGGGGCATCCCCCTGGCCGCTCAGTGATGTAGATCAAGTGTGTATTTACAATATATACACACACACATGAAGACACACACACTGTCATCACTGTCTAATTTGGTATGAATGCCAAAATTCAGTGGTCTTAAGACTGTCTGCAAAAGTAAGGGAATTGTATATAGCAGTAGGTATTTCTGCTTTTGGATTGCTGGATTATTTTCCACCAAATGTTCTGAGGCCAGCATCAAAACTGAAGTTATTTTTTTTCCTTCTTGGGAGTAAAAACTTGCTGTAACATTCCACAACAAAGCAATAACTGTTTGTTAATTTTGTGACTTGTATTTCTAATAATAAGATTTTCTGAATGTGCTATTTGACTGGCTGTGTCCCTTTTTTGCCAACCTCATGCAAGTTATGTACAGGAGTCTTAATAATAAAGTTGACTTTATATCTGTATAGTGACTGTTAGAAATTTAATTACAGTGTATTTGGTACTGTAACACAAGATGATTTATATCTTAGTTGAAACCTTAGGAACTGCACTCATTCATAATTGAGCTACTGTATGTATGCCACAGTGCTTGGGTATAAAATCTAGACCACCTTACTAAAGTCCCCTGAGACACATTTAATATAGAACTGATTTCAGCTTTGCAACCAAGAAGACACAATGAGAATATTTTTTTAAGCCAAATAGTAAAAAAGAAAAGTCCCTCAAACCTGTGCCCCATTATGATAAGACATGCTGAGAAAATGTATGCCCCTTTATATATACTTGTCCAAATGACATTGTTTGGTTATTTTTTTCTAGAATTTTGGTGATAGAGCTTTTTGATCTGAAACAAAACAAGAAAATCCAAACTGCATGTATTTTAAAATCACTTAGCAATGTGTAAATATCAGTTTTCCTCCACTAAGTTAAGCAGCTCTACTCAAAAATCCCTTTTTGTCATCCAAATGTGATTTTTCATACGGAGAAATTTCAGTGAGAGAAACCAATTGAAAAGTTACAAAAGGATGAAAATCGTATTCTTACTGCACCAGTATGAAAAGTTTTGTTTTATTGATTTTGAGTTGGATGAGAAAATGGTTCAGATGTGCTCACCTGTGTCTACTGAGTGCTCATTCTAATAACCCCTGACTACACCGATCAGTCTACATTTCCTTTTACCGGTACATTAGCAGATTGCTAATGCACTGGTTCCCCCATAGGTTCCATTATCCCCCAACAAATGAGTTGGACATGCAGGCAAGCGCACATCATGAAAATATCCACGCCCAAGCCTTCCATTTGGGAGCAAATCTGATCCCCCATGGGAATTGTGCTAAATTGTGCATTGTGTTTTTGTCTGTTTTCCTGTTAGCAGGAAAGAGCTTCAGCAGCTTAAGTCATTATAGGTTTGGTGTGGAGTGCATTAGGATGACTTGGATCAAAGGTCAGTGGTGAAAATGATGTGGCAGTGGAGGGAACTGTTCTGAAATTTGTATTTCTGTTCAAAACAATATATACAGATGTGGCTGAAAATAGTGGTACCCTTGATCTTCAAGTTCATGGTACAACAGTTTCAAGTCGCACCATCTGTAGCTGTCTGAAAAAGCCAGACTGGACTTGTTCACAAGCCACAGTCCCGAGAGACTGAACTTTGGACAGATGAAACTGGTCACAGAAGACAAAATGAAGCTTTCAAAGAAAAGAACACCATACCTACTGTGAAACATGGAGGCTCAGTGATGTTTTGGAATAGCTTTGTTGCCTCAGGCAGTGGGTGCCTTGAATCAATGCAGGGCACAATGAAATCAGAGGACTATCAAAGCATTGCTACTGTACAAAATATTAAGTTAAGGGTACCAATATTTTTGACCATGCCATTTTCATTTGTTTTATTTTTTTAAATATGTTAAGTCGTAAATCAAAAGCAAAGTTTCTGTTCTATTCAATGTGAAATAAAGTACCAATATTTTCAGCCACGTCTGTATAATGCAAAATTACTCATATTCCAATATTCACTCTTTATCTGCTTTCAAGTTCAGACATGTTTTTTTGTTTTTGATTTTAAAAAATCAGTATTTTTTAGTTGGTATGTATCATTTAAGCAAACAATAAAAAATAATTAAAGGTAGATTTCTTTACAGTTACAATAGTTGCATTCTTTCACATTGACACTGGACAGCTAAGGAAGGAAAACGTCATGAACACTGCGTCTAGGGAACCGTCTACCACCCAGGGCTCTGCTCTGCATTATGTGGCAGGTAGCCAAGTCCTACAGTGCAGTCCTTGATCCGTCTGTTCACTTAGCATAATCGGGCTCGCATTCGCTGTGTGCACTCAGATATTCTGCCAGTCAGGATATAAACGTAAATTTGGTCTGAATCAGGAAGTTAAATCAGGAAAGGGAAGCAAAACCCTCAAGGAGTACTGTAGGAGTACTCTAATGTCCTTGGATATTCTACAGACGGTGAGTTTTTTGGACAATACTAGCAATGTTTCCGTCACTCTCTCTTGCTTATTTATTGGCTTCTTTACTTGATACGGCCAGTATCATGCAGCCGACCTTTTCCCAGATGGTGTTATCTTTTGTCACTGCTGACACAGGCACATGAGAGTCTGTATGTGTGCAGCATCCACACTGGAGGATGGATGTGAGAGGGAGGTATTGATTAAAGGCAGAGTCAGGGAAGCAGAATGAAGGAGTGATCTTCACCAGATGTAGGGAGGGATTGTGGATAGCAGAGTGAGGGAGTGGCAGAAACGGAAGGAAGGCCAGGGGGTAGGAGGAGGGGTGGGAGTGTACCAGCCTGCAGCAGTGTTGACTAGGAATCATGTTTCCCAGTAACAGCAGTAACAGTGGAGACTGGTGAGAAAAGAGGCTGAGGCAGAGTTTCCTTCAGACACTCCCAGTCCTTTAAGTTCCCTGTGCTAGGCTAGCAGTCCCTGGGCACTCCCTGTGTCTGGACCTCAGCAGACAGGGCCCGCCAGACGTCCACATCTCTCTGGACCTTCCTTTAGACCAGTCATCCAGGGTGCTACTCCCAGCATATCTGAGGCCCTCCCTGGGAGAGTCTCTCTGGAATTCGGCAACATTTCTACCATCAAGCCAGAGTAAGATCCTTGGGGAAATCTTTAGTTTTGGTAAGTCTCCGTCTTTTCCCTATCAAAAAAAGATCAAAGTGTTAGTTAGTGTGACTCATTCCTTCTCCTTTTGGCAGTGCCCCAGTGGCAAGTGATGGTTGCTGCTTTTGATTATGTCTCATATTTCAGCCTCTGGTTCCAATTTGCTGTGTATAAACCTTCCTCCCCAGGGCAGGGTTGCGTTATAAATGGATTTTATCGGACTCATAGTGCCTTTTCACTTGTGAGTAGAATTCTTCACATAACTGTGTGCAGCAAAGAAATAGTCATGGGTAACAACCAGGAAAATATAACATTCCAATGGTGGATAACACGGGCCGATGCTGGAACTGCAAACTAGAAACATGAGACTGTTTCTCCTCATGGCTGAATTGTTTATTCACATATTTTCCATGCTGTGACAGATCTTTGCAAGAGTGTGTGTGTGGTCAGTGAAACCCTTGTGGCCATGTGTGACTCATCTTCCCTAAAAATAGTGTTTGTCCACAACACTAAACAATATGAGTCACCTGCTGCTTGGTCTGAAAGCATGAGCTCTGGTCTGATGTATGAAGGTGTGTTTAACGTCACTATAAACTGTAGAATCTGAAAAACTAACGTCTATTTAATTGCAAAGGCAAAGAAACATGTGTTTGACGTGGCTCTTCATTGAAAGCACACAAGTTATGCTTTAAAAAAACATAATTCATGGAGGGTAGGGCCCAGGAAAATAAGCACAAGATTCATGGCGAATCCTTCTCCTTCGTAGTAGTGGTATTAAGTAAATAAGGGAATATCTATGAATGCGTTCCTTGTATCACTTCACCCACATTGTGGTGGAAAATCTTTGTAATCCTTTCATAAACTGACCAAGGGGCTGGGAGGAGGTGGGGTGAAACATGGCCTGAGAACTGGACGTCCTCAAAGCTTGCTGTTCAAAAGATTAGATCATGTTGTTTTAACAGACAATGTAAGGAAACGATATTTGTCAGACAGGAGTACATTCTTACCAGTGAACAACTGAGATAGCAGCGGTTGACCACCGATTATGACCATGTGTGCATTGCTGTTATCCTATTCCATTTGAGTTTCTCTACTTGTGATGTCTTCCCACTGAGTTCATTTGTCCCAAAAAGCTGCGGTCCTGAGTGTGGGACCGATGCAGTCAGGGTTGGGGATTTATTCTCATGTCCACCTGCGCTGCTGTAAGGTGCATAGGATAAAATAATGCAGATGTTAACTAGAATGATATATAAAAAGCATTTCTTTGTAGAAAATCCATTAGCTTTATTCCAAGTGTTTCAGTTTGAGACTAGTACAAACAGCTGATTGTTGTGATTTTCTCAATACACTCAGCACACAGACTGCCACATCACATGCTCTAGCTGTATTTACTCCTTTGCAGCTAATGGATGCGTTGATGGCGTGGGCAGATCAAGATTGAAATGCTGACTGAGCATCTTGGAAACATGTTGACAGCTAGAAGGGCAACAATAGCAGATAATGTAGATCTACTAATGTTTTGTGAATTTATGGGTAAAAGCTTTAACAAAATTCACGTCTGTATAGATGATAGTGAATATGTATTTTTTTATTCAAACTTTATTTAACCAGGCAAGCTGTTAAGAACAAAATTCTTATTTACAATAGCGACCTGGCCAGAGGCAAAAAGTCTCTTGAGGGAAAGGGGGAGGGGAGGCTAAAAAATGTATTCTGATAAACAGATAGAGCTGGTAGGGATTCAGTGTTTTTGTTTGCCCAACACGAGTGCTTGAACCTAGGTCCTCCAGTTGACGGATATAATTAAGATTACTTTGTGAAGTACAGCAGAACAGCTGATAACTATGTAAGGTGATGGGATTGATTTGAATGTCCTGAAAGGCTGGGAACATCTGTGTCGTCAAAGTGAATGAAGTAACTCCCCTCACTCAACAACTACCATCTACATCTGCAAGGACATCTAACTACTGTCAAGATGCCCTTGAGCAAGGCACTCAACCAGTGTAATCCAGTGAACCTGCCCAGTGGCCAACAATAGAAAACTAGCTGTACTGGAAAGCTCCCAGATGTGAATTTGTGTAACTCTATGAATTTAAATGAGTAAGAGTAAAATTAATTTCTCTGGTTTTAAGTGAAAGGCATCCTGCAACAATTCATTTTGCTCTGGTTCTTTTTGGCAGCAGATTTCCATTGGCATGTATTAAGGATCAAAATGGATCCTCATCAAAGTTCACGTGAGTAAATTCTATTCACACAACCTGACAATACACCTACTGTAATGCGCAGAGTTTATGAGAGAAACAGAGTGCATTAGAGTGCAGAGTGGATTTAGAAATGACAACTGTAATCTGTTACAGTTACTGACAGTTATTAGACAGATACTACTCAGACAGATATGAAAGAAGTCTAGACCCTTGGACTTGAGCATCTTACATTCTGGACTTCAATTCATCATGAAACAGAAACCAAATTTCCCATCATGTACATGTAATGGCAGAGAGGACAACAGCCATATCATTTTTTTAAATTTATTTTACATTTAAATACATAACAACAATGGATACAAACATACTTTACTTATTTTGAATGTATAGTAGTACAGTGTAGCTGATAATACTTGATAACATATCCATTCAACATCATACTCTATGGATTTGTGATAT
>CABFOS010077012.1:0-10046 GCA_900660315.1 Diretmoides pauciradiatus | reverse complement strand
TTCTATCTTCTCTCTCCATTATCTGCTGTCTGTCTGTCTGTCTGTCTCTCTCTCCATCATCTGCTGTCCGTCTGTCTATCTCTCTATCATCTGCTGCTGTCTGTCTCTCTCTCTCCATCATCTGCTGATGTCTGTCTCCTCTCTCTCCATCATCTTCTGTCTGTCTGTCTGTCTGTCTCTCTCTCTATCACCTGCTGTCCGTCTGTCTATCTCTCTATCATCTGCTGCTGTCTGTCTGTCTCTCTCTCCATCATCTGCTGTCTGTCTGTCTCTCTCTCTCCATCATCTGCTGCTGTCTGTCGGTCTGTCTCTCCCCATCATCTGCTGTCCGTCTGTCTGTCTCCATCATCTGCTGCTGTCTGTCTCTATTTCTCCATCATCTGCTGTCTGTCTGTCTGTCTCCATCATCTGTTGCTGTCTGTCTGCCTGCTTCTCTCGCCATCATCTGCTGCTGTCTGTCTCTCTTTTCTCTCTCTCTATCATCTGCTGTCTGTCTACCTGTCTGTCTCTCCACCATCTGCTGCTCTCTCTCTCTCTCCATCATCTGCTGCTGTCTGTCTGTCTGTCTGTCTGTCTGTCTGTCTGTCTGTCTGTCTGTCTGTCTGTCTGTCTGTCTGTCTGTCTGTCTGTCTGTCTCTGTCTGTCTACCTGTCTACCTGTCTGTCTGTCTCTCCATTATCTGCTGCTCTCTCTCTCTCTCCATCATCTGCTGCTGCTGTCTGTCCCTCTCTCACATCTGCTTATTACCCTTAATTTTTAAATTAATTTTTATGAATGATGAAGAATGATGAAGAGAATTTCTCTTCATCATGATTGTAGGTGCTGTATTTGATTCATATCATAACAGGCAATGTCAATCCTATCTATTATTGAAAAGTTACTATATAGGCTTAATTCTTTCTTACCTGTCCTTCTCTTTTTGAAAAATCCAAAAAGATTGAGTTGTTTTGCCGTTTTTCCTCTACTCGTCCCGCTACTTGGGTTGAATGATCTTGAGTCACTGAGTAGTGACGTGTGTCATGTCACTCAGCACGCCGCTAACAGTTGTGTGTCACTCAGTGTCAGCGCTGACCGTCAGACCCTCCCATACCCCCCAACACACACACACACACACACACACACACACACACACACACACACACAGTTACTTTAGAGACCTGCATTCATTTTGACAGGCTGTGATATTACAAACACTATTGCACATTCACACACATTGTGTTTTTTGTTGAGCTTTACATAGACTTACATTTAAAATTATACTCAGGGCTACACACGAAACGCTCGGGGCTACAGCCCCAACAAAATGTCCTGGCAATGCAGATGGGAGTGGATGATGGAAACATATATTGGTTTCCATGGAGAAAGGGACAGAATGGAAAGGTCAACCTGGTGCCTTCCAGTTAAGTTAGGGGGGATTTTCATTCAGTTTTCAATCAGAGTGTAATCAGATTTTATGATTAGGTAGGAGCGCTGGGGTCAGTGCAATTTCTCTGGTGATTTACATGGCCTGGGTTGTGGAGTTATATGATTTTCAATTACCTCAGAGAGAATAGACGTTCATTATCCTAAAGAAAACCCGTGTTTACATTTTCAATTTACAGTACTGAATCAATTTACACCTACACATTTACACGGTTATCAACTGAACAAGCTTTCTGTGAGACATTTTCTCACTAAATTAATTCCTTAGATTCTTGGATAATCCCTATTTGATACAATTTTACACCTGGATCACGTGAAATATACCTATTTACTATCTTACATACCAAAGAATGTAAAACTAATAATAATTTTGCTACACGCTGCCAGACCACAGACAGGTGATATTTCTCCATGTCCGGAGGTAATTGATAGGCATGGTTCCCCCAGGGTGAATTAGCAGATTGTAACCAGTAACCAGTGAGCCAACGCTTGTCATTTGTTCTGGGATTTCAAGTTGGATGGTTAGAATGATGAGCAGATGCTGTGGCACATGCCACTTTAACTTCCTGCTGGGAGAGAGGATAGGAGAAGTGGATTGAGGATACAGAGAAGGAGGGAGAGAAATATGGGTGTTGGCAAATAAAGATGGAGACAAAAAGAAACAAACTGGTAGGAGAGACAGTAAGAGACAGAAAAATGGAGAGATGAATGTGTGTACATGGCTGGCTTCATCAGTGTCCCATGTTTCTTTATGTGTGTCTCCTACTTCTATTTTGATTTGATGTGTGTCCAATTAATTCCGCGTGTGTGCATGTAGGCGGTATTTGCTGTAAAGAATCTACTGTATTAAAGATGACTGTAGTCCATGTTTCCTTGAGAGTAAGGGGTGGATGGTTATTAGTGGTTGGTTTAGCTGCTGCCTCCCCCTCTGCCCAGATTGGGGCAACACCACAGAACAGTTGCTGGACAGGTTGTCTCTCTGTTTTGTTGATCTGTTGTTGATCTTTGTTGAATGCAAAGCTTATTAGGGTCTTAATGGACTCATAAATATGACCAAAGAACATATAAAGGTTCCCTGATTGACATGACTCTCCATGGTGCAAACCATTAAACACGTAAAACCCTCATTTAAATTCTGCTGTCTCCACCACGTTTGTACCTGTTATCATTTACACAACCGTTCTTAGTAAATCACCCGCAAAGCGCCCATCAACCACACGCGCAAACTTTAAGAATGCACACGCAAATTAGTACCCTTTATTTGGGATCTTAGTAGATCCGCCCCTTTGTGTGCTTGCTCATGCACTATTTGTAGCCGCTGATTCGATTTGATGGTAAATGGTGACGTTTACAGATAGTGTTATTTGTGTTCATGCTGCTCCTTTATGTGTCTAAATCCGAAATGCAGCCAAACATCTGCCTTGAGATTTGATGGCTGGTTTAATTCATTCTTCAAAACCATATAGCTGTGCCAACACCTCTCTCAGGTCCCCGTTGCTGGCTCACTATTGCCATCTACTAATGGAGGTTATGCACACTACAAATTACATTTGTCAAGCAGTAAACCAACACACACATATGGAGGACAATCCCTCAATACTTTTGAAATGAGAAATATAAAACAATGCTCTTGATCCTGTAGCACTTTTCAGAAATGTTCTTCCATTGGGAGAGATCCTTACCTGCATTACAAACAAATCTGAGCATTCCTGGTGTGTGCTGGATTACAGTACTTCTTTCATTGTAGATATTGTTCCTGCTCTAGCTGCACCCTGGATGAGTAGCACGGCTGTGCATAGGGCACCCATAGATTTTCATATATATAGATAAAATATTTCAATCCTGCCGTATGTGGCCAGAGTCTACACTATGTGTAAAAAGGAGGAGGATAAGAAGAAAGTGTGAGAAAATAAATGGTACAGAGCAAGTGTGGGAAAGGGAGATGAAAGGAAGATGATAATATGAGGGACGGTAGGACAGAAAAAAGGAAAGAGGTTGGGTTGGTCATAAAGGTCAGGGACAGCAGAAAAAAAGAAAAGGGTTGTACAGGAGGCTAGTGAGAGCAGGGTGGGGAGAGAAGGACAACAGAAAAGGAGATAAAAGCATGCTAATTGATTCAGATGAAAAACAGGAACGTTATGGGGGGGAAATAGGAAGCTAAATGATGAAAATCTGCTCAATAGGAGCAGGAGTTGAATCACGGGCTCCCATCCTCTCTCCTCCCCATGGAGTCACTTAGGAATAAAGCAGCAGGGATTTGTAGGGTCTTAAGATGAGCAGAAAACCCATTTCCCCTCATGCCTACATCCACCACTGAGAGAGCGAGGGAAGTGCAAAGGAAAAACGTGATGATATGATACAAGAAAGAAGATGTGATGATAGGGAAGGGAGAAGGGCACAGATGTGACAGAATTCATGGAGCGTGATGAGAGGAAGTTGAAAACCAACAGTGTATTATTAGACTATGGTGAAAATGTGAATATGAACCATTCAGTGCACTTTGATAATCTCTACACATAATCACTGCAATGATGTGTGCTCCTGTTTTCTTACATTTTTAAAGCTAGTTAAAGGAAAATGATGCTCAACTGAGATTTAAACAGTTTACCCACTCCCACTGTGATTTTACATCATCATTTTTCAGTGGTGTACAGTAGTAGAACCATATGTCACTGCCATCCCATTGGAGATTAATGAACAGGTTTGACTGTGCCACTAGTTCTCCCTGTATTGCCTGTCCTGTTCAGCACAGTGTGATTTATGGACATCCAGCAGTGCATGAGTTATAATTTGAAAGGGGTTTGTTTTTCCTCATGAAGATGGAATTTTAAATGTTGTGATGAATGATCCCCCGTGGCTTTTATTCATCATACTGTCGTGACTGAGTTAGTTTGCGTATGTGTGACTGCGTGTGCGTGTGAGGGTTTCTGTGCTTAGGTTTGTGCATGCAAGTGTGAGTGCGTGAATATGCGTGAGATTTCATAAATGTGACTGCGGGTTTAAATAAGTGTTTGCAGAACTAGTGACGGTGCATTTTCTGTCTGCCATCACAAATAGATCACCCTCGGGTTGCCGCGTCTCACCACATCACGTAGCTCTCCCTACTGGCTGCCATTGTGAAAAATATGGTATGGCGTGTCTTCTCCGTTCTCATTCCATCTTTCTGTGTGTGCATATGGATTTGATTGTGTTATCCAAGCACAGCATGTATGGCAGAGGGGGTGTTTGAAGTTCCTTTGATGGTGAAATATGGAACGCACCATGCAGCAATGTCATGCGTCTTGGTGAATTTACGGGGGCACAGTGAGATAGGGCACGGCAGCCTAATAACCCTGTCGCACTGGTTTGTGTGAGAACCCAAGGCTATAATGAGTCTGGAAGCAGCGCTGCTATGAAAAAAATAATTTCCTGCCTGGCTGGAAATCACAGTGTTGTTTGTTTATGACCATACATTCATTTTGTGTGTGTGCGCCTGTGTCCGTCCTTTCCTTTCTCATTACCCTATGTTCCATTTCGCTTATGCCCAAGAAGTTCTGAATGCCTTTGCGCCACACAAGCTTCCTTTGACATTTGAGCTGTGAATATCAGGTGTGGTGATTTGTCTTTATCTCACACTCTTTCTCTCTCTTTTTCTCTTGCTTTCATTCAGGGAGGTTTCATTGCCCTCCTCCTCCTAATCCTCCTCTTCACTCTCATCCTATACACCCGCCACCGCTGGTGCAAGCGTCGGCGTGTTCCCCAGAAGAGTGCCAGCACGGAGGCTACCCATGAGATCCACTACATTCCCTCTGTGCTGCTGGGACCGCAGGGCCGCGACAGCTTCCGGGGGTCTCGGGGCACACACCAGCATGGCAGCTCTGTCATTGGGATGCCCATCCGTGAGACCCCCATCCTTGATGACTACGACTGTGATGAGGAGGACCCAGTCGGACACTCACTTAACTCTACGCCCAACCAGCTCCACAATCAGCTGGGCGATGGGAAGATCCAGGAGGACTATGGGGGTGGCATCGGCCACGGGCAGGGCTCCCATCTTCATGGAGGGCACACTGACACCCTGTGCAAGGAAGATGGGCTGAAGCATAATTTTGATAAACGAGGTAAGTTTATTGTGGTGAATGGGGGTTGTGGTACTTTACTTGTCTGTCTGCTTGAATAATGATGTGAGATAAAGGGTGAAGTATGATGTATATACCACTGTAGGTAAAGGAAAATGTGAATTGTGTGATAGCCATAATCTTTGAAACAGCATAAGCTAAAGTATGTGAGCTATCAAAGAAAATCTGTTCCTCCGGTGGTACTATTCCTGCTCCTGCAAGCATGACTTGTCCATCCATGGCGGCTGTCAGTGCCAGCTCCCCAGATGGCATAGCCTGGACCTTTCCTATGGCTTTGGCCCAGCACCCCTACAGCACAGCATGTACTGCTAACATTTTGTCAAAGACAAGTGGCCTTGCATGAGTAAACCGGTCAATCCACTCTGGTAATAAGAATCCAGTATCCCATGACTCACATAGGATAAATTAACATATGTTATGGAATAATGAACACAACTATGTTTTGCTACTGAAATTCCATCGGCTTGGAAAATGCCGAGAATGAAGCTGTCTTTCTAGTACATCTATGGTCCGTACCCACTGAACCTTCTGGCTTGCCTAAGCCATCTGTCTCTCAAGCAGGAGTAATGTGTAAAAGTCAAGATGAAACAAGTCAGTGGGTGGCCCATGGCCCCTCGCTAAACAAAGTGTCTAGGTGCTAAGTGTTTAGACTCCCTCTCTCTCTCTCTCTCACACACACACATGCACATACACCTTCACTGTATAGGGAAGAACAATCTGAAAAAATAATCACCACAATTAATTCAGTCCAATTCATGACCTTGTGTGTTACATATCTTTGAACTTGCAAAAATTCACAAAAGGCTCAGATAACTAAAATCAGATAACCTAAATCTCTACTTTCTTTCTTCTCTCTACATTATGAATTCGACACACTCAAATCCGTAGGTTTCCTTACGATTTGTGACTTTTCCTTTTTCTAAAGCACACATAATCTCAACATTCAAAGCCTGCTCTCTAGGAGGGGATTATCACCTCATTCAACAGTCCAAGCCAAGCACGTGGCTCTATAAATGGAAACAATTATTTTATGCAACAAGTTGGAGCTTAATTTCTGCTTGACTCCCTAGTAGGATGAGAGAACAAGAGGATAGGTATTAACGCTCTTGCAAGCCTGTCCTTTGTGCTAATCACTAGTAAGTCATTGTTACCAAATAATGAATGGAGTGACAATTGGCCCCATGCACCAGTTGCTTGATATGACTATTTGTGAATTAATTTTATACGAGGCACATATTTTTGACTATGCTTTTTAAACTAATAGTTCAGGCTTTTTAGTTTTAAGCCAAGTCAAGTGCATTTGTGCACACTTACATGACTATACGCAACTCTCCATGCTTATTTTGCAGAAATCCGCTTCTACTTTTTGAGCTTAGAGTAGTCTGTCAGATCTGTCTTTTGCCGGTTTTACCAATACACAGTAATCCTTTCTGTAATATGAAGCATAGGTAATAATTTCCACACACGTTTGTGTCCTGATTTGGAGAAACTCCCCTGGGAGTTGAGCAAGAAAAAAACATTATTATGCACATAATAACATTATGCAAATGTTAATAGTTGAATTTGCATAATGTAATGTTTATTTTTATTCTTACATTACTAACAAGTGTAGTAGCAGTGTCTCTGCAGGTCCTTAAAAAGTTAAAATTCAAATAAGTCTCTTCTGGTGAGAAATCAACACAGTCAGACTCACTCACTTTTCACTTTACTGACATTAAAAATGTATTTAAATGTTTTAAATTGAACTTGATGATACCATGAGTTAAACTAAGGTTCATATTTAATAACTTCAGTCACTAACACCTGAAATATTCCTAAAGATGCGGTACAAACCATTTATTTTGATGCCTCTGCTTCCCTGTCTTTACTCTGCACAAAACAACAACATTTAAACACAGAGGCAATTAACTCCGGTCCCACCTGTTCTATGTCACTTGGCTTTCCAAAGGTCTCCAATTACCAGGCATCCTTTATCTCTTTTTCTCTGCTGACAGATGACCACATTCAACTCAACTCAATAGCATTATCCACTGAGATTATGGCAATGCTTCACAGGTTTGTGCATGGCATCTGCCGTTGGTTCGCATTCGCAGGCAACCAAACAAATGAGGTCTGTCAATTTCGCTCTGCAGCAGGGATCCTGTGGCTTTGGAAATGCATTGGGCAGCGTATGCATCGTAAATCAGGTGCAGCAAAACATGCTGGAAATCTCATCTTGCAACCTCCCACATATCACACACACACACACACACACACATCATTCTGACCTTAGAGGTATGTATGCTTATGCAGATATTATACACATTATAACACTCTCCCGCTAACACTCTGTCAGGTAACCTTCTGTACATACTCATGTGCAGCCGCTGTTGTAAAGAGTTGCGTTTCTGACACATGCACCACAAAATGGAATTGCCAGCCAGCTTGTCTGAATAATTGGATCAAGTTACCCCCTTGATGCATTTAGGGGAAGTTGTTTATAGTCCAGGCATAATTTGTAGTCAACACACTGCAGCATTAGCACTGGAGAATTATGAGGTGGACTGAGTTAGACTCCATACCTGTGCTGTAACGCCTTCTCATTATCCTGTTTTTTCCCCTTGTTTTCCGTTACTCTCCACTGTATTTGTTCCAGTAAAGTAGAAATCCCATCATTTGTATTACAGCCCAGCAATTACATAACTAACTTCTTAAGTACTGTTTTTGTTTTGATGTGTAAGAGAGTGAACCATGACAAGTTCCTACCAACTGTGTTGACATGGCAAATACATTATTGAATAGAGAGCAGCAACAATTAAGGCAGTTAGATAATGTTATTCAGATATGTAGTATCATTCTAGAGGCTCGACACTCATGTCAGAGTTTAACCAAAACTATAGAACTAAGTTATTTTCTAGCATAACCCATATCAAGTATGACATAATTAACTATTGTTCTAATAATTGTGGATGACTTCCAGAGACGGTGCTTAACACTGGATAGTGTCTCCGTAGATTTATGACGGTGTGGCCTGATGTTTGCTGTGATGTTTATTTGGTGATGGTTGTATCATTCATATTATATCTGAGTCAGGCTTCGGCGAGTGTTTGCCCTTCATTATGGCACAAGGGACAGTAACATCTTGTTCTGTGTATTAATGAATGATTGGTTTTAAAGCACACGCTATGCATCAGGTTTCAATATGTGCTCAGGGGAATAAGAATAGACAAGGTTGCTGTCTTATTCTACCCAGAGCCTGGGGCAGTTTGGACAGGCATTGGGTAAAACCCTGTAAGACGTATGTGTTTAGATCGTGTTCTGGTTTTGCTGTGAGATGTTACATTAAAGTACATCAAAAGTCATCAAGAGCCAAAGTCTCTCTTGCTCACATCTAATTGCATCTTGTCTGCTGCCATTTGTAATAACTTCCCTTCCTTGTATCATCTCCACACAATTGATCTCTTCCATTAGAGCACTGTTTTCACCAGGATTTGGTTGACTTGGCTTATTAAAAGTTTGAAAGCGACTAAAATGTCGATAGATAGTCTTTGGGCCGTCATTGGTCTGATCAAACTGTCAGTGTTTGGTGGGGAAAAAAGTAGGCTTGAGGCAGCAATTTGTCTTAAACTGCATTTTAAGTTTCCATATTAGATTTCATAACACCAGGAAATATTAATGACTCATGCAATATCCATGGATATGGATAAAATATTGAATCAAGTGTGTTTAATCAGCACGCTTTTGTTTATTTATTTATTTATTTCAAATGCTATTAGTGCACTTGAGTATTCTCAGCTTTGCCCAGAATGTAATTTGCTGTGACACAGGCTGACATGCAAGCCTTGTTCTGTAAGATAATTATAGTGTGATTGAGCTAAGCTTTGATTACAACTGCTGTCAGAGAAAACACCCAAAGCTCCCTTATCTAAACTATATTTACCAACCTTTTTTACTTTCTCGCTCACAGTCCTGGAGGTCATACGGGTTCCAGTAACTCCCAGTGTTGAATACTTTGGTAATGTCTTCACAACAAAATCCTCTCCTACATTCCCAAACCTTACAAAAAACGGCATTGAACTTCAGAAGGCCCCAACTCTGAAGATCCTGGGCATCCACATCCAGTCCAACCTCCAGCGAGCGGCTTTTCCTCCTCAGACGCCTCAAAAACTCTGCCATCCCACCAGACGACCTCACTTCCATCTTTACAGCCTACATCCGACCAACCCTGGAGTACGCTGCTCCAGTTTGGCACTCAGGCCTTACTGGCGTTCAGTCCAAGGCCATCGAGAGGGTCCAACGTAGAGCGGTGCGGATCATCCTGGGCCGGGACTTCACATCCTACAGTGGGGCCTGTAGCCGCCTAGGGCTCCCCTCCCTCAGCTCCCGGCGTGAAGACGTGACCAGGGCGTTTGCCACCTCGCTCCGACGGTCTGACCGCTTCAGGAACTGGTTCCCACCTGAGCGAGCGGAAATAAGCAAACGCCTGACCCGCTCCTCAAACAAACTGGACTTGGTCCACTGCGTTTG
>CABFOS010076997.1:0-11098 GCA_900660315.1 Diretmoides pauciradiatus | reverse complement strand
GGGGAAGATGCTGGGGTGGTGCTATGAAGGCTCGATGGGTTCAGAACGGCTGTGTAGGGGAGTGATTGAGCGAGGTGCGTGCCGGCAGCGGCAGGAAGACGGACAGGGGTGGGATGCCAAGGGAAAGGAATGAGGAGGTGTGCACGCATCAATGGTGCAGCCGTCACTCCCAAAATTCATTAATAAAATTACAAGTGTTTTAGGATGGATTTTTTCTTTCACTGTAGCAGGGAAACTACAAAACAGACCCCAGCTCTGTGCCCCATGTGGACATATTCCCCCTCACTCAATAGGAAGAATCAACTATGCAATCAGAAGCCACATTCTGCAATGAAAAATTGCTACCCATTGCTGACAGTTAATCAGGCTGCAAGCGGGGCCAGAAACAATAGTCGTTGATACAACATATTTAAAGTGCTTTGTAGTTGCTGCACCCCAAATGGCAATGAGTCCTCCACACATCTTGGATAACTGATTCCAATTATTCCAATGAGATAATTACTTTATTCTAATTCACCCAATACATCATCATTAGGAGTCCAACTCTTCCAAACCATGACTCGCTCTCCACCTTCAACAGCTTTCCATTCACAGCGGTGATTTCCTAATGAAGCCTAGTCGACACGCCAGTGCCAGTATGCTTATGTTTGTGTGTTCAAGCTCTAAAATTAATTTCAATGCATTCAAGAAAAGCATTTCAAATTTCTGTATGTGTGCATGTACAGATCACATACATTATTTGGGAGTATTGCATCACATCTGTGTGTTTGTGTGTGTGTGTGTGCACGTGTGTGTGCGTGTGTGTGTTTGTCTGTGTGCGTGCACATTTGTAGAGCAGAGTCCCCGAAACCCCAAACCTCTCACTAATTACACAGTGGATGGAGGCAGAGCCCTGGCTTCCTTGCATGCATCATCTGTTACATAAATACGCATTCGACGGAAACTGCTGTCAGGCTCCATATTGGTCTGAAGCAGGTCAGTGCCAAGTTAAACCGCTACTGGACCAGGTTGTGCCACTCCCTTATTTAGTGGTCAATGCTTTCTGGATAAGTGTGTGTGCGCGTGCGCGCGTGCGTGCGTGTGTGCGTGTGTGTTTGACATATGTGTGAGAGAACAAAAGAGAACAAAAACCGGCAAAGTGTATTTGTACATTCTACTGCATGGATGTGTGTGTGTGATAGAGCGAGAAACAAGGCAAGAGAAAGGTGTGTGTATTTGTGTGTGTATTTGTGCATTTTCAATGGTGTGTGAGAGAGACAAACAAACAGAGAAAAGTGTGTTTGTGTATATGCATGTTTGATAGCATGCCATGTATGTGCGATGAAGAGAAACAAAGTGAGAAAAAGTGCTGTGTGTGTGTGTGTGTGCGCGCGTGTGCGTGTGTGAAGGGACATTTCCCAGTGCCTGGTACCAGAAGCCACAGGATGTGCGTCTGTAGCAGACCACCTTGTACCCTATGACATCATCATAGTGCCTCCATAGAGACTTCACATCACACACACACACGCACACACACACACACACGCAAGCACGCACTTCCCAACACATTATTTTTTCCCTCCCCACATCAGGTGCCAAATAAAGTGCATAGGCCATGTGTTGAGCACATGTTGGTGATCTGCCCCAGTAAAGAAGAGAACCTGACCAAACTTTGAGAACAACAGTTGAGAGATTATGTATCATGTATGAAAAACATGTTGACTGTGCAACAAAGGATACTCCTGTCTGAGTTTTGTATTGTTTCCTGATCTACACATGGAAAAATAACAAGTTTATTTAACTGAAGTACTGATCTCTATGTATATATATATTGTATACCTAAGCGATGAGTGATGAATCGACTGTTCTCCGGCAATGTTTTGACATTGTGGTGATAATGCAATGACAGGCCTTTGGGGCTTTATTGAGCTATAGCGACCAGGAGAAGAGAAACAACCATGCAAGAAACAGCAGATCACACCTCCAAGAACAGCAGAGAGGTATTTATAGAAGAAAGCCAAGTCAAAACAGGCAATTTAAAATCAATTCTTCACAGCTGCATTGGGAGTCTGTGCACTTTAACCGACCCGTGCTGCACGTCAACATGCTGCACACTCGGTCACACGCACACATTCAGGGAGAAACGGTGGAAATTTCCGTCAGTGCTTAAAAGGACCAAAGGGAGAAAGAGAACGTTCAGATGCTGCGTGAGAGGTGGAGAGAACGAAAGAAACAACAGAGCAACAACTTCGTACTCTTTGACCTGTCCGGTCTGCAATAGCTACATTTCCCATCATCCCCCCTTATCGTTACCCAGAAATCTCTACACCATCGGCTGCCAGGAAACAACAGGTAGTCTTAACCACTCCGCTGCCTCTTACCAATAACTACTTAGCGTACAAAGACAGAGCTCATTTAAAAGCAATAACGGACTAATTACCTAGCTGCTATAGTTGATAACCTTCTGAAACAAAACTGACTTGGAAATGACTATTCAGCACTGAACAAAGGCAAAAAAACAAGAGCAACCTTCAGGGTGTGGGTATCTTTTTCCTTTGGAGTCAGGAGGCATAACCTCTGCAAACTGGTCATTATCTTTAGACGGCACCATAAAGGAAATGAGAATCAGAGTTACAGGAAAAGCTTTAGAGGATACTCCAGTTGATTGAGGGTTATAGCTGCCTGGAGCTGATAACGACGACGATCGGACACTTTATTCACTGTACAATATATGGAAGGAGAGTTGAGATGAGGTGAGGCATAGCAAATAAATTGTCTTCAGTGTCTGCTACTTTCATCAGTGAAATAACACACCCACACCTACGGGTTACGCTGAGTGCCAACCCATGACCACAGAAAGACGTTTCTCCACCTTGGGCTTCTACAGTAAGTACTACTAAATGTTCGCTCCTTTCTTCTCCTCCTGTCGGCTCCCGTGCTCTTTTCCCTCACACTTGTCAGACAATGACACGCAAACCACAAGGTCTAAAACAGGCCCGATGGAGGAATACCCGCTGATTATAGGTCATTAGGAACCTAACTTTCTCCAGAAAGTGGGTTTCCTTACAGTACCAGCGAAGTGCCAAGTGTATTTCTTCTCTGTTCTTGTCGTCTGGGAAGTAGTGTGTGTGTGTGGGGGGGGGGATACTAAGTCTGTCTCCCTAGCAGTGTCGAGGCAGGGTTATACAGTACAGGGATCTTTAGAGAGGGCTGGTGTTAGGGCAGCACACTGGAGCCCTTTACCATACCGGCTACCCCCGCCCCTGCCCTCCCTCTTTGGGCACCCCTGCTAAGCCTGACACACACACACACACACACACACACACACACACACACACCCATACATACACTGTAAAAGTGTACAAGTGCACCCAATGCAGGAGCAAACAAACACATCATCCACGCGCCAACGCTGTTGATTCATGCTAATAAGGAGGCGGGTGAGGGGGATGGGGGGTGGCGGTGTTAGGGTGAGGGGAACTCTCTCACCCTCGACTGGCCTCTGGAAACATGGGCACAGCTTCAACTCCGGGCCAAACACTAGCTCACAGAGAGAGCAGCAGTTAGAAATAGCAGGTTTCCATGCAGCCTCTGACGGTCAGCTATTGTCGCTTGAGGCCCGTTATGGTGATGACCTGTCAACAGAGTGGTCAGTAACTGGCATCGCCTGTCGACCATACTGCACGCCACAGTGCCTTTGAACATGCACACAGATACTGAATATTGACACCGCCATGACAAATTCCTGCACATTCCTGTATGATTTTCCACTGACTTAATCATAGCAGTGACAGAAAGATAGTATGGAACAGTGAGAAACATAAGATTGCCGTTTGCCAGGATTGAAACTTTGCTGAATCCAGCCCCAGTCCCCAAACTGGGACCGGATCCGAGCGACATTTGAAGTCACTCACAGCCTGGAGATGTCACCGCTAAACCACACAACAGCACTACTCACAGCCCTTAAATACGGCCAGTATTTGTCCTGTATTGGTGGTCACTCATGTTATGGCTATTCATGGTGAGTTTTGACCATGTACTGCTGGTCACAGTTCACAGACACAGACAGTCTGCGCTGGCCTGTAATCAACGTGCCACATGTTTGAGAGCAATCGCCCTCACAGAGAGTATGTGTGGGGAAGTGCTTTTATCCATGCCTATAAATATACAACCAAGAATCCATCCCTCTGTTGAGACTTGCATCTAGGAAATTACAATGTCAGACGGATTGAAAGAATGGAAGAGAAGGATAGAGAGAGGAGTGATAGAGGACGTCGTCTAGCTATGGAGAAAACGCTGGAGAATCCAATGCACCAAACATCCACCTGTTTCCCTAAAAAGCACTCAGACATGCTCAACCCAAAACACACGTCTTCATCTAGACCGCAGTATGAGTGGTGTGGCTTTCCAGTTCTATCGAAAGCCAGGAATTGTGTTGTGGGAAGAACAACCCACAGCCCCAGTTTCTGCCTCTCCTCCGACCGCCTCATTTAGACCGACCCAGTGGGATCTTTTACACTTATAAATAGACAGGCAACAACTTATACAGCCCGGTCTCTTGCCATACATTTGACTGAGTGATGTGTGTTTCTGCATTCGTGTATGAGGGTAATGGTTGCAATGTTTCCCACAGCTTGGCGGTTTACTTTGGTGTAGGTTTAATCGATTTTCATTTGTGTGTGTGTATATATATATATATATATATGTCCCTTTGCAAGCACCAGATGCACTTGCCTCCTTGTTGCTCATGTTCGACTCTAAGCTAAAGAAGCTACTTCCAACTCCTCTTGCTATGTTGGTGCAATGGATTATGGTCATTGTAGTTCACTAACATGCTTCCAGTGCTGGACAGTATTAAACTACACTGACCAGAAACACCAGGTATGAACGGCAGCTTAATCATACGCCAGAAACAGATCAAAAAAATAAAAAATGTACTTGTTTCTGAATGTGTGTGTTTTCTGACGCTACAGTGTGTGCTGTGCTGTTGTTTTTGAGTGCTTGTTCCAGTTCAGTGTGACCTTGAACACCATGCCTCCCTTTAATTTAGCAATGCGGGGAAGGCTAGGCTAGCTAGTGGTCAGCGGTTAGCTTCAGCCTTACAGAAACACCTCATTAAAACTGAGCAGGCAATTATAGACAGGCTAGGCTTCCTGCTAGAGCAACAGCAACCTGTTACAAAACATACGAGAGAAAGAGAGAGAGAAAGAGAGAAGGTCATCAGGGTCCTCTCTGGGGTCAACCTGAGAGGCTAAAAAAGACTTGGGCAGGGATGGTCAACTGTCCGAACAACCTTTTTTTCTCTTATTAGAGACGAAAATGATAAAGAAAAGTGGAATAAACAGTGGAATAGGGTTCTTTTATAGCCCAGAAGTAAAGTTGCTGATAATCCCCAAAGGCTGTGACCCCAATATTACAGTCAGAAGAACATCAATATGCATTGTGGGTTCTACAGTTCCTCCCTCCATGTCTAAATGAAGAGTGTTTCATTTCTGCTTCCACTCTATTTTGGAGTCCTTGAGACACTAGAAGCTTATTTTCTGCATAGACATTGTCATTTATTTGCCTTCAACTTTGACACAGACACAACCGAAACTTTTATTTTCCACCAGACAGGGAAACAGCCAATCACCCCGACAGACTAGTGTAAACCTCCCAAGCACCTCTTACTGTCAGCAGCACAAATTATAATGAGCTCTCATGGATGGTAATCAATACAAATACTTTTCATACCAAAAGCACTTGCAGAAAATTGTACCGGTGCCTAGACACACATACAAGAATGTACACGTTTGGACAGACATACGCAGTGATACTTGCATACACGGGGGCCTACAAATTCACACACACACACACACACACACACACACACACACACACACACACAAAATTGACGCGTGCAACAATAACACATGCACATGCGCGAACAAGTGGGTGGAGGAGGATGCACTGGATAGCTCAGAGGGCCTGTGGTTTTGTAATCCTGCGGCTGAGTGTGTAATGGAAAGGCATGTAGTGATTAGAGAAACAAACGTTCCAGTTGGCTCTCACATAGCCAATGCAACCAGTGGTAGATGTGTGTGTGTGTGCGTGTGTATGCATGTGTGTGTGTGTGTGTGCGTGCACAGATGTACATGTGTCATACACGTACACTGCTGTGTGGAGGACAACACAGGCTGCATCTGTTCTCCTACTATTCCCAGTCCAGGAAAGACTTTACGTGGAAGACATTCCCACACACAACTCCAGGAGAGGAAACAGGAGAAGGAGAGAGTGAGTGGGGAGAGGAGAGATATATTGTAGGACGAGGTAGAGAAAGAAAAAGAGAGAGTCGGAAAAGGGACGGTGGAGAGAGAGGGGAAACAGCAAGATAATAAAGATGGAGGCCGGAAAAAACAATGAAAGAGTGAAGCAGAATGTTAACGATACTAAACTGAATCTTGGGCTGAACCTTTGTTATGAAGAATTAGTACAGCTTTTTTTGCAGAGTGATGAATGTACTGTATTTACAGGACTATCCAACTGGCTCAGACTCAGTCCAGTCCAAACCAGACTGGTCCAGCGTGGAGTTTGGTGGGCCAAGAGGCAGGCAGGTTGTTCTGGGCCGGCACAGTGGAAACACTACACAACTAGGATCTGGGCCAGAGAACCAGGCCAGACAACTGATGGCTTTTCAAGGGGAGTAGCAACACTGTGTGTGTGTGTGTGTGTTTGGGTGTAAAGATCAGCACCAGGATAAGAAACAACCTGAACTACAGAGTTACCTCGTTCACCTCGAGCTGAGTTCATCCTGGGTCCCGACGTGACCTTTGACCCTTGTTAAAGGCTGGTGAGATTCTAGCCCATCATGGCCACCTTGTTCCATGCCTGAATCACTCTTGAGGTGGAACGTTTAAATCTGAATGTGTTGGGTGGTTTAGTGGCTTCTGCTTCGGAGAATACAGATGCTGGCAAGACACACTCACGGATGTACATGAATAACACACATACTCCACACTGAGACACATATGCTTGCTCTCACACACAAATATAAAGTCCAGTGCAACCCATCACTGAGTAATCTCCAGGTAATTTACACCAACCACGCCCCTTGACTTCTCCAGAGAACCAATCCCCTTCTGAGAATAAATACTCGACCTCAGTCCTGACCTACAGGGGAAAGTACAACTTCTTAGAAGCAGGGCGTTTGTGTGTCTTTGAACAAAGTCTTTGTTAACTTTGGACAGTGGTCGCTCTCTCTCAAGATGTCTCTTCAAAACATCTGGAAAAATGTGGTTTATCCAATAGACTGAGGGGTTTGTATGGGGTTACGGTTGCAGCTTCAAAAAGTGCCAATGGGTCTCAGCTGAGGTTTTAGTAGTCGAGGGATCCGTTGTTTAGCGGGTAAATGTGAAGAAAAAATACTTTGATATTAAATGAGTGGATAACTGCAATTGGTGACGGCAGGATGTGTTCTCCTGTCAGTAGCTTCACGGGAGAAAGAGGCGCTGAGAGAGAGCGGTGTGTGAAAGAGAACTGGTGAGAGACGAAGGTGGGTTTCACAGAAGCAGAGTGCGTTTTCAGACCGAGGTGTGAGATTTGGCCGATGTAAAGTTTGCTTTCCACGGGGAAGAACCACATTCCATCTGAATATTTCAAACATACTTTTATAGAGCCATCCGCTGAGCGCCCACCAAACTGCTTTAACCATCAATATGTTCATCTGTCTCTGTCAGGACAAGCAGCTACAGAGCAAAGGGGGTTTTATTCTGCAGAACTAGTTACGTATTACTCTACCTACTACAATCGGTGACTGTTTTGTCTGGTCTATTCTGTGGTTATGACTACTGACATTATAATAGTACAGTGTGTTATTCTCTGTGCCCCTTGCACCATCAAAATACGTGTTGTTGATAAAGGCATTTCTTGTTTTGTAATACTGCAGGGACAGGATTTCTGCATAGCTGAGTTTATAAAAAAACATTGGCAGCTCAAATTTGATCATAAAGGTTTCTTTAAAAAAGTCATAGATCACATTATGGAAAACTGGCAACAGGATCCACACTTGTTCACTTCTCATAGATTCCCATCCAAAGCACGTCACCTATAAAATTCTGGGCTGTCTGTTGTCAACAGAGGTAACAACTTAGAGACTGGTAGCATTGCTAGTGAGTCAACTGTAACCCCCCCCACCTCCAAGTACCAAGACAGCTCATGGGTTTCTATGAGGTATGAGTTTCTGAGTGACAAGCAGAAATAAAGGCCCGTTATATAAGAGTGGAGGTGGGGTGGGAGGGGTTACTGGACATCTCTCCAGCTTTACTCTTTATTTAGCTTGGCCTGCAGCGTTATGGAGTGGCTCTGTGAAAACTATCTTCCTCCAAACAAAAATAAATGCATTCTTTCTCCTTGTGTGTGTTGTGTGTGTGTGTGTGTCTTGTAAATTACATAAGCTAAGAGTACATAGCAGAGAGTAGCACTTAGACTAGACAGAGGACAAATTCAGTAGCCCAGCGATATCAAAATGAAATGTTAACAGAAGCTTTGCAGCTATGATCAATGAAACAATTGAATCCTTTATGTAAGATGACCAGCGTCTCCCCCCCCCCACCTATTTTCCCAGTATTCCTGATCTCATGGAAATATTGCATAATCGCTCTGTAATGGCGCTTCCTTCTGAGTCCAGTTATGTTTCATTAGGGACAAACTGAAATCCTTTAAAGGCATCTGATCGTACACCCACAGACACATTTTTGCAGTGCATACAGAGAACATGAAAGACCCCCATAATCATAAAAGCAGAGAAAGCTATGGGAAATGATAATCACTATGTTTAGGGAAGTATTACTTTGAAAAAGCCCTGGCATATGTCTTTGCAAAACCCACACCTGCCCTTAGGTCTCAGCCTTGATCTCAGATAAAACAGTTCACACCTGTCAGGATTATCTGTGCAGCCTGTGTGAGTCGGTTCAAATGTTGTTTGAGATTTTTTGATGAAATCCTCCCAAAATTGGGGCTTTGGCAGGGCAACGGATAGGGTAGCAATGCGTTTAACCATGTGTGGTTAAATGGAGCAGTTCACTTCATTCACAAAATACATCAGAATCACAAACGCGAATTGTTCCAGTTTAGCAGCAGCATCATAAAACACAATTTATTTGTATAGTCAGGAAAAAAAACATTGCAGAAGGCCTCTGGTTCTGGAAAACGGTCGAAAAGTCTCAAATTCAACACAGCTGAACCCAGAGAGGGCATAGGCTATATAAAACTTTAAAGTGCACAGCGATACATTTCCCCAAACTAGCAAGTAGTGGTTTTAACAACGTGGGCTGGGCATCGCCGCTCTATCTGCCCTGCTGTATATTTAAGGCTGCTATTTTAGACCACTATATATTTTTTCATTGCCATTAAAACGAGGGTAGCAGACAGGGTTGTGGTGAAATCACTCAGTATAAAGATAGGCAAAGATCCTTGAACAAGTTGACCACCTGGCGACATGTTTCCCCTTAACAAGCCCCTTAACAACCAATTAGTTGGTTTCTGGTGATGTGTTATGAAATCAGCGCCAAACTCAACTGTGAGGGAAAAATGCAGAATAAAATGTTGAATTAAAATGGCAAAAAATCTCTTGGCCTTAGTAACCATGCAGACCGACTGTTTCGTGACCAGTGTACTGTAGGATATGTGGCCTATGAAAAGGAAGCAAGCACTCAACATGTTGTGGCCGTTCCGTGGCAATAAACGGAGGAATGTGGAGCGTTTTAACACTTGCCAAGGTAAACAAGCAAACTTCCTCAATAAGCTAACAACACCGGGGCTCTTTGAAACAAGAACAAAACTGATCCAAAAAAGCAACAGTGTTCACGTTGCAAGCTGCAATTTCCCTGGTTTCATCATATTCTGAGATGAAAAGACCTGGACTCTGATGAGAACCCGCCTCCTTCTGGTGGTGACGCAGAAAAAAAGTGGATTAAAGCAGGGCACTGATGTTGTGTGTGGATACCTATGTTTCTTTTAGGACCTCTATTTATCCTGGCACCAATTTTTGTAAATTATGGGATGTGTGGAATCTTCTTACTACCATCAGCCACGGTACCACCCAGTGGCTGCAGGCCCCGGCGCCACCCACCCTTTCACCCACCGTGACCGGAGCTGACATAAAAGTCCCTGCAACCAGCCATCATCAGTGTCTTGGCAACCCCTTAAAAACAGCGCACACTTGAAGGCCCTGAACGCAACCCACACCCCCATCTGGGCTAATGTATGTGTTGTGACTCGAGTACAAAAGGCTGAAAAAAGTAGACAGCACTTTTAATGGGGCCCAGGACCGTGTGTTACCGACCTCACTTTTACGACATGAAGTTGGAATTACTTCTTTTTTTCAGATTTTGATTAGAGGGGAAGGATGCCTTTCATTGCCACTGTGTTAGCAGAGTTTTTGATTTACAAAAGAAGCGTTTTCATTCAGTTCTGAAAGGACTGTGATTTAGGCAGATGTGTGCACGATGCAGAATAGAATACCATATCTGAATCACTGTAAAGGAAACTCAACTGTCATACCTCAGCCAAGAAATATCCTTAATGCCCTTAAAAAGACTATCATGCATTTCCCCCCAATTATTTTTCCTTTAAAATATACATTTCCTGTAGGAATGCACGATATATCGGTATCGGCCGATAATTACTTAACCCTGTAAAACCCACATATTAAAACATAAAAAAATACTAATTCAACCTTTCAGATGTTGTTGTAGGAGGCATTTGGGGCTGAAAATGAAGTGTTTTCAAAAATGTTATGTTTTTGTACGTTTTTAGGGAGTGTTGTAATGTAATGTAATGTAATGTAATGGAAGTAATGTACAAAGTGATGTAACTTGACCTGAGATCTGGAGGCAGTGTGACTTCATGACCTGAGGGCGGGACTTATATACAAATGTACAATCCAATAGCATTGTGAGACTGAACAATAGGACCCAGTGACAATGTTAATGTGGTCGAACAACAAAACAACAACAACATTTGTAGCTTTTTTTAGGATAGCTAAAAATGTTGTAATCCTGCAACGATGGGTCTTACAGGGTTAAAAATGCATTATCGTTATCGGACAGATATCAAAATTATTCCCGATAGTCATGTCCCA
>CABFOS010076995.1:4991-19991 GCA_900660315.1 Diretmoides pauciradiatus | reverse complement strand
GTCCAGTAAGGGAAGTAAAATATAACATGCTGTTCACCCTCATGAATATATAACATTGAACATCACATTGAATTCATCGGGAACTGATGTTTTTTTTCTCTTTTTTTGTGAAAATTAAATGCATAATGCAAGCTAAAATCAGTGTGATGATTAAACCAAGTTTGTACTGTGCACCCCCTGCCCTACTGTATATAATTCTCTCTATTTGTCCCTGACATGGCACAGCCAGAAAGTCCCAGAAAGATCAAAAAGAAAGAATATCTACATCAGTCCTGCACAAGAAAATGTCTGCTCTATCATTTCCTGCAGCTGCACGACGTCCTAATGATAATGAGTCCTATTGAGATAGGTCCACCTCTGCATTTTGTTGATTTAAGATGGTAAATGCATTGCCTTGTTTATTTGCTCCAGTAATGTCTAGCAACTGAAGAAATATCTGCCGCCCCACTCCAGAGTAATCAGGGTGTATTCTGTTTGGCACGCATCAGTGCTTCTGAAGTCCACCGGGTGAAGGAGAACTACACTGGATCTCAGCCCAGCTGGAAAACTGTCCTGTGAGCAGCTCTTCAGCTGTGAAATGGACAGTCTCCATATGACATTGCTCACTGTGCTGAAACTGATGAAGTGACAAGCAGTCCAGGAACAACCCAGACACACAAATCAAAACTTAAAATGTACATGAATTACTGAGTGAGTGCATTTTAATTGAAAGTTGCCTGTGGAATATATATAGTACAGTGACTAATTCTCTTTGAGTGAAGCAATAAAAAAAATTTCCATTCACATCATGTTTGTTTACATAACGATCAATTGGTTGCAAGAGTAGCAGTCTTCTACAGATTATGTCTGAGCACGAGCGCTTACCACGCCACACTCACACTCAGCTGGTTTTGATGCAGCACTGGGATCATGGGACAAGTCTTGGACGGCTGTGAAAGGGCTCTGGCGGTCTGCTGCAAAACTCTGTGGGTGGGAACACACACCAGTGTCCTCAGCAACCCAAAAGAAACCCTATAGTACTGGAATAAGTAGGGCCGACCCCACGGCCAGCGACACAGTGGTCCAACGGCGCCTGTTGGCTGAGCACAAAACACCATTTCTGCACCAGATGTATTCCTAAGATTTGGTAGTACAACAACTTCAAAGTCAGACTTGATTGTTTTTGATTGTATGATTATTTAATGCTGCCGTCTTTTTCTTTTATTTCTTGGGGGAAAAGATATTATCATTCAACCACACTTATTTAATTGCAGCAATTGGAGCCACTCTAATTGGGCCTCGGCTTTCATCTGAAATGGTAATGATTATGAGATTGTGTTTGTGCTGAGCAGTCTAGTCTGATGAGTAGGAGGAGAGCCTTGCTGGAATGAGATGACAGAGTTCTGATTTCATCCTTTATTTTGTATTTACTTGTATTTCGTTGCAGCCTCGTAGACAGTGAACGACGACACAGATAAGGGGAATCAAATCTAATATTTTTATGCAACATTTATTTCTGTGTTTTTACAGTTATCAAACAAATCGTATATATGTACTCACATTGTTCTCCATCTTGATGCCTGCAGTTGATTTGATCTTTCTAATGGAGGGCCTGAATAAGTAAACAGCAAATGCCTGTTCACAATGTCAGTGTGCTTTGTCAGGGCAGCACAGACATTTAAAGAGCATCTTATCATGTTGATTTAAGCAATTAAACATGAAGTTGCCCTCTGCAAGCTCCGACTGACTGTATCATCTTAATTATTATCTACAGAGCCTTATCCTCAAAGCATTTTCTGTGGCCTGATAAAGTGAACTTATCATGGTCATTACGTGGTTAACTGTCTGGGTATTTGAAAAAAAAAACTTTGGATGTTTGGATTTGGGAAATGTTAGGCACAGTGCGACTTAACCTTTAATGTGTTTGGGTATCGTGGCTTACAAATGCTTTAGGGCTACATTGTGTTAAACAAGGTAATTAGTCAAAGATACCTCGTACTGTGATCCATACAACCATTTCTAGATCGCTGTACAAAACAAAGGGACGATTGAAGTCTCTACAATAAACAGACAGTGCTTTGACCTGGGAAAGCCCACAGTTACTGGTGGTCTATACATTTGGCTTTATCTATTATCTTTGTGAAACACATTTTTTAAAGCACAGACTAATAAACTACTGGCTGTAATGTTAAATGGTTTTCAAATGATTCATGATTTGCTTTGATAGGTTTGTGATCAGAAATGTATTGTTCATGGGACTGCTGAAGGCATCATGTTGTTCCTCCCTCCCTTCCCGTAGGCGGAAGGAACAATAGCTAGGTGTTGCATGTGCTTACTAATACACCTAATCCTGTGTGATTGCAGCCTTCCCCCCCCCAAGTCAACCACATCCAGATCACCATCTAATCAAATGTGACAAAGCTTTACAGGGAGAGATGGGCAGTGATCTGGATTCTGCCCATGCCTTTAGAGAGTTGTTTTGACAAGGATTATCACTGTCATCACACCAGGTAATTTATAACAACCCCCAGCTTCTAGAGACCTCATATCTCTCCAAAAGAACTCTGCTTACAAATATGAGAGAAATGCTGGTAGCTAGCTTTCTCACCTTCTGCTGAAGTTAGGGTAAAATATATATTTTTTTTAAATCACTTTATCTTTGGCCCATATTGCGGGTTGTCTCTTGCACAGGAGCCCGGCCCACGAATGTCTTGGCAGAGGAGTCACCTGCATAGTGATGCAAAGACCCAGGAATTTATTCAGAAGTGTTCATAAATCATCCTTTTACATTATAATAAACTCTGCCCAAGCAGCTTGATGAGCAACTAAACCGATACTGGGGAAGTTTCACGATCCTTATCTTGCTTTACCTAATTTGTACCAGTCAGTTTGTGATAGGTGAACATCAATCATATGCTGTACAGTTGTACCATATTGTAGGATACATCCTGACAAAACTGACATGAATTCAGAATGAATTGTGACATGCAGAAAAGACTGCAGAGGCATATCAGTACACTTAAGTGTCTATGTTGATACTACTGCTTTCTCACAGCATGTTGTATATCAGGGTATGTCAGAGAACTATTTCTATCTCGCTAAAAGTGCCAAACCTTAGTGTTCAATATTTGTACGGCTGGAAAAAAATGTCACGACAAGGATGTTTTTGATTTTGTATTGACGCACACAGAAAAATATTGTCCGTCTGCCACAGTGGATGAACCTGAATGAATGATTTTTTAAGCCCTAAGTCTACTCTTTACAGGATATGAAGTATCTTTATGATCTAAGCAAAAATGTACTAGGCCAGCTATTTATCTTTGTGCAATGCAAATGTTTTCATAGCACAATGCTATCATAACAGCATCTGAAAAAATAGCCTCCACCCCTTGCTTCAGCATTAACAAAGCGCTATTACACACAGGTACGTATAATTACAGTACGGCGCCAGTGTTCTGCAAAGCTGTCTTTTTAGAACGGCTTGAAAAAACTTTACAGTAAATTTCTTAACTTGTGGTCATACATAGTTATTAAATTAATCACATGTATGTTAACAACATACTGAACTCCTGCCTAATAAACAGAGGACACATGGCAACAGTGTATTTTTCTTTTACATTTGAGGCATTTCCAATACAGTGTACTTGAATTTAACTTCAGTACTACCCATCAGTATTGATAAAAGCATCACTGCTGTGGTCACATAGTTTTATTTCAATAAAAACTATTAACAGCTATTTGTTACTGTGGTTGTAGCAGATTTTCTTCAATTTCTCGATAGCTTACTTTTAAATGTTAACATTTGCAAGATGTCGACTACATTTCAGATCTCACCACAGAGTAATGAGACTCAGTCCAATGGAATTCTTCAAGGAATGCATGTTAACATATAATATACAGAAATCAAAGAGAAAGAGAGACAACCAAGGAAACCATCTACCAGTGTTCTGCCCATGTTCTTGTCAGTCTGCCTGTTTTGGTTAAACAGCACTGAAAGTGCACTGTACTCAAGCATTAAAAGGGATATCCTACACATGTTTGTTATATATCAAATTGAAAAATATCACACAGCATTTGCAAAGAGCAAAAAAAGAAAACCAAATATGTGGCCACATGAGATTTTCTTCATTGCTTTTTTGTGTGCTTAAACTAAAGTATAGTTCCAAAAAGCCACCCACACTTCACCGAGTAGAGAGAAACCAATCTGAAACCGGCACCTATTTATGGATTTTGCTACTGCCAGATAGAAATTCCTCCTACAGTGAAAAAGCCCATTGAATGTGAAGCTCATCCATCATTCCAAAGCCATTGGCTTTAAAACAGAAGCAACGAGACTATGATTTGGTAACACACTCTGCTTGGACTGGTTTCACCGCTTACGCTTTTGACTTCCCTTTTAACTTTAATTTTCCTTCAAAATGAGGCCTGCCCCTCTGCAATAAAGCCTTCTATATTTGCTGAAGTAATACGTGACAAATTTCAGTAAATTTCTTCCCCGAACAAGACTAGGAGCTTCAAGTATGCACAGTATGTGAATGCTGTGTCGTGTGAACTCCTCATTGGTGCAGGAAGCTGAGAAGGTGACGTCATGAACTCTACTTCACCTAAGCGGACTGCTGCACATGCAAAGAAAGGTTTGGTGGCCCATGTCATACCTGCTTTGATCCCAATTAACTAATCATCTCACTGGTTTCTCCAAGAATGCAAACATTCTCACTTTATCTGTGTGAAAATCAGGCCAATAGTCAAAATGACTTCTATTCAGCAGGTTCACAGCCAAAACAGAGGACAAATTCCTCCCTGTGTCGGGGTAAGCTTTGAATCCTGCTGTAATACCCAACCACCTTGTTACTTACTATATGACCCATTGAGCCAATCATAGCATCATTGTTGCAGATGTGAATATCCTCACTCTAGTTTTGGCAACCATATTGTTATGATAATCCTTTATCCAATTGTAATCAAGCCATTACTGCTGAGCTTTTCAGAGTGCTGGGAAACATTCGTTGTTTTTTATAGTGAGAAAATGTATTATTGCTGCCTTGAGAAGGTTATTCAACATGACAGTGGGACCTGGCTGCTGTTGCTGTGGATGTAATAGTGTTTCTGAGAGGGACATTCTGGACTATTTTTAAATGTAATTTCCTTTCGGCAAAAGCCACGTCCCAGGACTGCTGTAAGTCATTGCTAGTCTGTTAAGCTGAGGCCAGATTTATGGACTTTGTTGCTGACCACTCTCACATTGCAGCCCCAACATGCTGGAAATTTGAATGGTGCAGGAGACAACCTGCACACATGAAGCGTTCATGGTTTGGAGGCTGCACTGCACATAGAGAAAGCAGTTAAAGTGGTAATCTGCAAGATCCTTTTTTTCTCTTTCTTTTTGGTGACATCTTCAACAGCGAGCTGGTGACATAATTTCTGTGGTTTTTCTGCACTGTACTTCCCAAAGATCACTTGTCAATCAAACAGTGAAGTATTTTCCCTTCCTTTTCTTATACATTACAGTCATTTAGCAGACACTTTTTACAAGGGTGATAGTTGACACTATGTGCGAGATGAGATCCAACCCACGACAAGCGTCTCATGCTCTACCAACTGAACTGTCTGGGCCAGACATGATGAAGTTTGATTTGCTGTAGATGGCGGTCTTTTTCTTGTCTGTTAAGCCATGGCAGCCATCACTGCTAATGCTAACTACCCAGTTCTTCTTCTATATCCAAACAAACCTCTGGAGCTGCTGCTGGAAATGTAAAAAAAGGCATAACTTCCTGTGCGCCAGATGATTTTTCCTGGGAAAAACCTAGGATCTAAAAGGTTTCATGAAGTGGCTATTGAATGACTATTGTCAATCTATGTCACATAGAGAGCAGCAAAACAGATTTTAATTTATATGAAAATGTTGTGGATTATTACTTTTAAAACATAAGAAAGTGGTCTATGGTCATGGTATATTTACATGATGTCATATATCTGCTAGATACTTGTAATAATTATACAAAGGAGTCGTTCCGCTGTCTAATCTTACTCAAAGTGCTCATCAGAACTTCCTTGAACGAGGGATCTAGGGCATGTCGGACGTTAAATTACATATTGGAATAATAACTGTTATTATGGCTACAGAAACACACTGGTGAATCTGAACAGCACACATAACACACGCATGTGCAGACACACACTCATTCACACACACTATTTTAAGATAATAAAGACAGATCAGACACTACATCAGACATATAAATAATCACGGCATTTACAGTAGATGTCTAGATGGTGTCACAACACAAGGCAGACGGCAGAATGATGAGGACTGATGCTCCTGGACTTTTGCAGTTCGAGCAAACGGGGATATTATCAATCAGGGTCAGCGTGTTGATGCTGGAGCTCATTGGACGGCCTCCAGCGGGGTCTCTTTCCCCGAGTTCACAGCTTTAACAAGTCTGATTTGAGTGACCTGGGGAAACAGTTTAATGACCTGACTTGACTGTGTTTCAACACTGTGTGGGTGGGTGGTCTGACGTGGCTGGACGAGAAGGGTCTGCTGATGTACAGTGTTGTAAATGGATGTTTCAACAGAACAACAAACACTTTCCTTCTCACCGTCACATGGAAGTGCGAGATGAGGTCACGTTGTGTATTTATACATTGGTTTCCGAAATGCTTGTTCGTTCAAAGAGCTTGGTCTTGTGATTTCCCACAGATACCCCTTTGTGTCTCCATATTTGGAGATCAAAATAAATATCTGCTACCACATCTTCTGCAAAAATCTTTTTGTTTTTCAGTTTTCAGTGTTTCACACTGGAAAAATTCAACAAATGAGTTTTTGATACTTATAATCTGATCTTTTCTTCCATTTTCTTCCTTGTGCACAGAAGAATGTGTTTTGCCGAGAGCTCATTTTTCCTCCTTTATGTCAACCTGCAGGATGTCCTCTGGAGATACCATGATACATTTTCATTGGTCAAGTCTTAATAACCATCACAGACTTTTATGACATGCCCGGCGCCACATCTCTCAAGTCGGCTTTGCTCCTTGAGACCATTTACTTGGAACCCAATGTCCGAGTGTCCTTTTCATTTGTTTCATCTGCAATTAATCAACCATCATGTTTAATATGAGTTTGTTAGGTTTACCTCCATCCCTCCCCACAGCTCCTGCCAGGTTTATGGTCAACACAGAGCCAACGGCAGGATTTAAGAGAGTTCTGCCACTCAACATGCTTTTCAAGTTTTTATTCCCCTGTAACCCTCCATAAATAGAAGGCTGAGGAGTCCAAAATCAGAGTCTTTACCAAAAATATAGTAATTTGTGAATTTATCTAAATTACAGGAGCTGTAGTACACAGAAAGTTGAACAGATGTAGAAAGTTTGAAATATATAATCCATTGAAACTGCATTGTTAAAATAGGATATTTGATCTATCATCTTATTCACACAATGGACAAAGCATCACTAGGGCATATATTTTTATCTAAGGTATTGTTTGTCAACCACCACCTGAAAATTACTGAGAAGAAAAAAAACATGTAGCGACATGTCAGCTTCTCAACCAAAGCCGGGATAATTTATTTTCACTTCCCTAATGGAAAAAAATATTCCCCTAATTACAGTAAACACAAAATTGCTATTTCATATGGAATCATTCAAGTCTGATGCCTGCCTCCGATAAGACACTTTTGAAGTTCCACTGTATATGTAGTAAATTGTTTCTTCGAGCTCACTCAAGTACCAAAATCACCCCTGGTTCACCGCTGGGAATAGAGAGCAGAGCGGGTACTACGCCAGCATTTGGATGATGGGCCAAGACTTTCCAAACATCTTTTCCTGGTGCCTAAAATTAGCAGCATAATGAGGTAGTGGCTTCCTTTTCTCTGAACTAATGCCCCGTCCCCGTGGGAGAACACGATGTGGACTAACACTCAAGATCAACAGAAAAATCTCACACTGACACTTAGGGCCCTGAAACATTTAAAACTGAAATAAAAAAACGGTAAACAGCAATTACAGTTCCCTTGATTTGAGCAGAAAAAGGATGCAAATGTAGACAATAAATATGAATGCCAAAAATAAACGTACAAAATACGAAGTTTATATACTTTTTCATAGGTGTGCGTCATGTGACTTGCTCTATTTAAAGTTTGCAAACAGAACCACAGGGCAGTTAAGATCTGCTCAACAGTCTCCTTGGCCACCTTTTCCAGTGTGCACCTTCATTAAAAAGACTTTCATGTGGACTCCAGGATGGCTGGAGAGAATGGAAAAGACATGCTTAAGTAGACTCCACTTCATTATTAAACCTATAGGTCACATTTAATTGCACTTACATTAATCTGTTTTATTTCAACTAATGAGTGCTGCCATAAATTTAACTGTAGGTGAGGAATTTTTATTACCTCCAGCAAACTTTTGATCAGGTGCTGAAGCTGTTCGGGGGCAAGCGAGCTGGAGAATCTTTACTGTGTACAGTACAGTGTCCGATTACACAACGGTTTGATTTTTGCCTCTCATTAGAAATTCTCCGTCACACGTAACGGCTGCCTGTGTCGTGAGAAGAGATGTTTGTGGTGAACTGACTTGTTTTTTTGAGGTCCAACTAAAGTGAAAAAACTGACTGGTTGCATGTTATTTGTATCATACTGAACACACTGACAGGAATTATGTTGCAGTCACACGAATCGGGAATCATGTTTTTATTATTTATTTATTTATCCTGTACATTCTTGTAGAGCTAGAATGGACTTTCAATGCAAGCCGTTGCCTTGGTTGTCATGCTAATCATCACCCTGTCGTGTACTTTTCCTATCATATTTTTCTCTTCTGGTTAGGCTTGGGGTCAGAGTTGGGATAGAGATAGGGGAAGGGATAGGTTTTACTTTAAACCTGCACTAGGCAAGATATTTATGTTAGAATACACCCGACTTATGAGTCTCAATCACAAAGTAGGGCTGCAACAGAGAAGAGAGGCCCCTCCCCTCTAATTGAGACCGTGTAGGTTCCCCTTAGTTGCCCAAATTATATTCTGGTGTTGACTATGTTCACTTCTCCGCCCACAGGAAGTAACACATCAAAAACTTAAGTGCGAAATACATGTTGGACTCACTAACGTTAGATCATTTGCCCGTCTCATCCCTTTGGTTTCCCTTGGTAGAAAGCGTTAACAGACCATACAGTGTGCAGTTTACTGACAACATATTACATGGTTTCTGAAGTTCAAATTTCACCTCCCACTGCCATTTGGAGCTGCCAACGTGCCAAGTTGCTTAGTGCAGCTTTAATGTTAGGGTAAGGATTTTTTGTTTTGTTGAACTTTCCCAACTATATCATGCATACCTGCATACCTCTCCATGTAAGTGGAGTAAGCTGAAGAGATATTGCCCTTCTGGAACTTGTCAGAACAGGTACTTTAAGCTTGAGAATGAAACTTCAATGAGTCATTACAGGAGGAGGAAAAATCATTGGTCCTGCAAAAGTCTGGCAGGCCATCTATGAACATACTAATATAAAGAAAGATGTCAGCAGTTCCCTCCAGTGAAATACAAGGATGAATATGTAGAAGAATGGTGTCATTTCAACAAAGGTACAGCGTACCCATGGAGCATTTATTGAGCCAATTGTTATCTGACTCCCAGACACGCAACATACAGACACACACACACACACACTCCTCGTACATGAACCAGGGACGAAAACCTCCCTTTCCCTAACCCGGGAATAGTATCCAACTGAGGCTAACCCACCCCAACCCCGACCCCTTACCCTAAACAGGGTTCGAATCCACGCCTCCCTTCGCACTCACACACACTGTTTAGCTGTGTTGTCTAGTTGTATTGATGTATCAGTTAGGTAGGCTTGTACGGGTATGGCTAGGCTAATGCTAGGTCAAGGCTAGGATCAAGGCTAACGAAGGCTAGGGTAATGCTAGGTCAAGGCTAGGATCAAGGCTAACGAAGGCTAGGCTAATGCTAGGTCAAGGCTAGGATCAAGGCTAATGAAGGCTAGGCTAATGCTAGGTCAAGACAGGATCAAGGCTAACGAAGGCTAATGCTAGGTCAAGACTAGGATCAAGGCTATCGAAGGCTAGGGTAATGCTTGGTCAAGACTAGGATCAAGGCTAACGAAGGCTAGGGTAATGCTAGGTCAAGGCTAGGATCAAGGCTAACGAAGGCTAGGGTAATGCTAGGTCAAGGCTAGGATCAAGGCTAACGAAGGCTAGGGTAATGCTAGGCCAAGGCTAGGATCAAGGCTAATGAAGGCTAGGGTAATGCTAGGTCAAGACTAGGATCAAGGCTAACGAAGGCTAGGGTAATGCTAGGTTGATGGCAGGCATTAGATGGCGAGGGTAAAAGGGAGTTGTGAGGTGGTGGCATAGAGGGGGGGGTGTTTCCAGGACGCTGGAATACACAGTTAAGCCTTCTTGAGGTGTCATGGGCCTAACTCAACGAAACATCGGCGAAGGAAGGTACCCACCTGATAACCCCAATAACGTGCCGCATACCGCTGTTGGCTAGGGTAGGTAACTGGCGAATGGTGCAATCTGAGGCATGACATCTAAATTGGGAAGTGTTTACCTTGGATTGTGGCACAAGGGATAGTAACTAGGGATGCACAATATTGAAATTTTGTCGGATATCCAATACCGATTATTTCCATGGTCATACACAGTGGTGTAGTGGTTAGCACTGTCGCCTCACAGCAAGAAGGCCCCGGGTTCGATTCCCGGTTGGGGACGTGGGGACTTTCTGTGTGGAGTTTGCATGTTCTCCCCGTGCCTGCGTGGGTTTTCTCCGGGTACTCCGGTTTCCTCCCACCATCCAAAGACATGCAGACATGCAAACCTAGCCCCAACTAGGTTAATTGGGGAGTCCAAAAATTGCCCATAGGTGTGAGTGTGAGTGTGAATGGTGTGAATTGTCTGTCTCTGTGTTAGCCCTGCATTGACTGGCGTCCAGTCCAGGGTGTACCCTGCCTGCGCCCTATGACAGCTGGGATAGGCTCCAGCGCCCCCCGCGACCCTCTGTGGAGGATTAAGCGGTAGATAATGGATTGATGGATGGATGGATGGATGGATCGACCGATATCGATACCAATACCAATATTGCAATACCAGTTTCCACCAGTAGGGTTTACCTTCCACCTTGCAGTAACTGTGATGCTGGGTGCAGATGCAGACACTGCTTTGTTATTACCTGAATAATAACAAGAGCTGTTTTTCCACTAACGCATCAACGTGGTAGGCACATAATTAATGTGTCATCATATCGGCATTTTGACATCTGTCCAATAACGAAAATGCAATATTGTAATCGTAAAGTAATTATCGGCCGATACCAATATGATGACCAATATATCATGCATCTCTAATAGGAACATCTTGTCCTGTGTATTAATGAATTACAGGAGGAGGAAAAATCATTGGTCCTGCAAAAGTCTGGCAGGCCATCTATGAACATGCTAATATAAAGAAAGATGTCAGCAGTTCCCTCCTTCAGTGAATTACAAGGATGAATATTTAGAAGAATGATGTCATTTCAACAAAGGTACAGCGTACCCATGGAGCATCTATTCAGCCATATTGTTATCTGACTCCAAGACACGCAGCATCTTTCTGTGAACCCTAGTCTTCTTCCAGCCCATTGACTCCAGGACGCCTCGGCAAGAACCAAGCGTGTTCTCAAAACAAACACCACAACCTGCACAGGAGTCCAGGCCCAGACCTAGACATTGGGATTGCCTCTGACAGCTGTTTCCTGTTATGTAACTACACACAGCTGCTATTTCCAAGAGAGGGCATCTTGGTGTTGTAGACATTTCCAAGGGTCAAGAGGAAGAAAAATAATGCAGCTTTAATAGTGACCAACAATGGACCACCAAGGTTTCCGCCTTCAGCATGCAACGCTAGGATGCAACGCACTGTCACAGGAGGATGAAGGTTAAGAACGATGTCTGAAGTTCACCGTGTTTTCAGTCACCAAAGATGCTAAGCTCCTCTACGGGATACCCCTCCCTTAATAAAGCTAATGGCAGCTAAATTAGCATAGTGGACCAGTGCTCAGGATAGTCAGATGACAAGGGAATACAGTATTATACACTAGGGGGTATCATACAATCTGCAAAACCCTTCAGAGGTTCTTTGTGAGCTAAATAGAAAAGTCATACAGCAAGAATACTAAAAAGGAAGTCTTTGCTTCAAATCACACAACACTTCATATTTATTATTTTATAAATTGTTGCCCATTCTGTTGACGTACTGTAATAATTCCCAATACTCCCAATTCCTTTGGGAATAAGTCTGTGAGATACTTAAAAATAATACAGAGAAATTGTTTAAGTGTTTTAAGCCGAGAGCATTACTTTCCTTGTCTACACTTTGCTCAAGAGAATAGAAGATAAATGAGGGAGCTGTAATGTCTGGGAAAGAGGCAGAATATTTGGCTGCTGTTTCTCTATAAATATTGATTCAGTTTGTTTGAGGTTCCTCTGCAAAATAAACATTTTACATATTGAATAGATTATCATACTTATCTGACCTGGATATTGTCTGATAGCATGTGAACATGTCTTTATCCTCCTTGCATGACCGATCCAGAGACCAGACCACCCTTAGAAAGAGAGGAGTGGAAGTCACTTCATGGGGAAGTTTGTGTCCTTTGAAATGCACAATTTGTGACGACTATCACATACAGCAACTCAGTGGGCATCACAGTCCAACCTTTAGTGAACCTCTTAGTGTATGTGGTCAGCTACTGGTTTGAAAGTTGTTCTAACTCTCAGGACCCCAGATCTAATCACTGACTAAAACATGTCATTTTGACAGGAACATGGTGCGAACAAGTCATCACACTCTTTTTGGTAACAAAGCTCCAAGCTCAGCCCCAGTGACCATGATATTGCAGGAAAATCAGCCCCTGCCTGTCTGACAATAGACAAAAGTACTCAGACATACCACACATTAACATGGAGATGCCACATTTCATGGGCCCAGTCCCAGTTACAAAGCCAATGGAAAACCAAAGACATGTAGCAATAAATCACAAGAAGACATGTAAATCTCTCCTTACAGATGTTTGTGGAACGATTATAATGGCAAGTCGATAGGTCATAACATAATGCCAGACCTTGTAACAGGAGGCAGATTGTAGCAGCACTCTCACTGCTCCCACGGGAGCTGGAGGTGTATGCAAGCTAAGCTGTTACTTTACCCAATTAGATTTTAATGTATTACTGTTTCTCAAACACTTATGCCCAAGATTACACGAAAAGAAGCTTTACACATCTGTATTGTAAACCTCTCAGTTTGGTCAGGTGTTGACCAGCCAGAATCCTACGAGCCAGTCCTGAACGCTACAAAAAAAAAAGCCAATCACACGCTGGAAATGCCTCCATGGGTCAGGGGTATTTATTGATGACATCTGTTCTAGGTTAAAGGGCCACAGAAGGTACAAGTACATATGGAAGTCTCTTTTCACAGTATAGGGTTTTTTTCCTCCTCCATGCCTGCGGATGTCTGGAGTGTGTGTCTCACTCCGACCTCCTCTTACCACATGCCTGCTCCTGCCTCACCCTCCAAGTCGCCACGTATGTCAAGTGACAGCCGTCCATCGAGATTTATCAGGGCAAGATTTATGTTTTTAGCACCCAGGTCTTGGTGCTTAGTAGCCGTGCTCACTGCAGGCGGTGTTTTTCTTCCTGCACATTCATATTAGTTTGGTTTATTACACCAGCATGTCTGGTGAGGTCATTTATGGCCAACCATGGTGGTATGACAAACTCATTTATAACAGTAAGGCCTCGGCACGTTGGATGAGATCACTTGTGCCTTCCTCCCTCTCCCTCGCTGCCCAGACACCAAGCTCCATAGGTAATGAAATCATCTGTTTATCTGTATATTTATGTAGGAATACGATGAACTAGGGATCAGTGTTGTTGGTGTGTGATCGCTGGCTGGGGGGCCATTTCACACACTGCTGAGTTTCTTCTCCCGCAGTCGATAAACACTATTGAGATAATATGGGAGAGGCGGCAGGTTGGGAACACATGTTGTCGACATAGATTAACATCGGCCATTGGTCAGGAGCTGAGAGCCGTAGTGATGGAAAAGTCAGTATGTATATCTTAAAAATGACTTTCCCCCAGAATTTGGATTATTTGATGCCAATTCCTTTTTGTATCCAGATGAAGTCATGAACGACTTTTTCCTCATTTGTGATAAAAACAAAACAATAGTGTTCTTCACAATTGTTTCAGTGGAGGCTGAGGAGATGTTGAAGGGTAATTAGCAGCACAGTGACATGTGCTAGTCGTGGAGCAGGTTCCCCGCTGGTATTGAACTTGTGACCCTGGTCCCAGAGGGAGATGTTCAGACTAAGATAGAGGGCAGCAGAGAGATTTAGACATGCTTGTGGAACCTGTGTGGTCTCCAGATATGCAATGTGGAGTCCAACACACACATTCAGGCCTTGGCTGAGACTTAGCCCTGATTCATACTGAGTATCCATATGGTGGAATACCCAGCAGTGTTGAACCAAATTCTCTGCAGTTTAGCATCCAAAAGAGAAAGCACACAGAGGGAAGGAAGCACAAAGGGATAGGCTGTCCAAATGCCCAACTCCAAGATGATGAAGATGCCACATAATTTGTTTATTTTGAAAGGGAGACCTTGCTTCACTAGATGTGTATATTTAACACTTTCAAAATGAAAAATGACGACAATACAGGTAAACTGTATTGGAACCTTTCCATTTAAAACATGAAGTGTTACCGCAAAATTTCAATTAATATTGGAGGTACTGTAAATTGATATCCATCCAGCTGCCATGCATATACAGTAGCCAAACATTTAAAATATTTCATTCTTTATAAACACTAACCCAGCTCAATAATACATCTTTAAGATTTCATTAAGATGTGGCATAGTCTGTTAACCCTCTAAATCACATAACACTTCATTGTTAAAGAAACTCAAATATTTGAGTTTCTTTAACAATGAAGTGTTATGTGATTTAGAGGGTTAACAGACTATGC
>CABFOS010076992.1:0-11782 GCA_900660315.1 Diretmoides pauciradiatus | reverse complement strand
GTGTGTGCTTGCACACAGGGTGTGTGTGATGCGCCTAGCGCAGTAGTGCATGCGTAGTAGTAGTAGTGTTTGTAGCTTGTGCATGTGTCTGTGCATGCTGCATGTCGCTTCTGCTTGCTGTGCTCTGCTTTCAGCTACTGCCGCCAGCTAGCCCTCCTTGCGGGGGGCGAAAAGAGGAGCCGAGTGCGTAAGCCTCCTTCTGCTGGTATACAGCCTCTCCACCACCCAAGACTCATACAGTGCCTCCCCGCGGCCACACACGGTAACTGGGACTATGCAGTCCCAGGCCAACCTGTATGGGATCGGGGAGCAGCAGTGGGCCCCATAGACGCGGTGTGCAGGCCCACCGGCGAGTGGACACGCCCTGGCGCCTGTCAACCACTGTCCCAGCTCTGGGTAAAATAGTGGGCAGATGGGGCTCCGCCGTGGTAGGCAACCCATCTAGGAGAAGGTCACTCCGAACCAAAACCACAGGCGTTGCTCGCGCCTGGCTCCGCACCGTATACCATCTGAGGGTGTGCAGCAAGGGCGGATGAAGGCTTTAAGCCTGAAACGGCCAGAGTATGGCTGTGAGGAGCTGCGCCCCACAGTCATTAATGTGCAATGTATAGCTTTAAAAAGCTCGTCTGAGGACGACCGCGAGAGAGATTGCCTATTGTTCTTTTCTCTCTTCTTTTGTTTGAATACTATGGTGATTGTGAATAAAAGATAGATGAAGCTTAAATAGCAGGGGTAGGACTCGAAAAGTTTCAAAACTTCATCCTACGCCCTTTTCCAACATTGTTTAGTTAATTGAGCTTTGTTTAATATGTTATTACTATTGTATTATTTTGCTGCCTAAATATTTGTAATTTTTATCTATTTTATTATTATTTCTTATTCATTTTGGTTTTAATGTTCAAAATAAAAATCTATCAATCAATCAAAAATTAAAACTTTTTTTTTACCACTCACTCTGCGACCCAGTTGAGAAACACTGGTTCAAAGTAGTGACCGCTGTAGTACCTGTCTCTGCCGCCAGGGGGCAGTATTTCCAAAGTGACTTCCCATGTTTTTTTTCCCTCACAGACTGCCGTAGTTGGTTTTATCATCCAAAACCGGAAAAGAGGAGGTCCTTTCCCCCCGCAGACTCCAACATGGTGAGCCGTATTTCCTCACGATTCCTCTCCGAAATCATCTTCAAACATCACTTTATGTCGTTGTATCATCAAACACTTGCATGTTATAGATTAAAACGCCACATCTTATGAGACGATTAGTCCCTATATTGCCGACAGAAGTGGCGAATCTTGTTGTATATTGATGGTGTAAAAAAATCTGACCCTCTACTTTCATTCATGGTTAGTTAGCATCAGTGTGGCTAGCCAGTACCTAACGTTTAACTAATAACCCGACAACCTGGCGACCGTTTCCTGTGCCAGAACGCATTTGTTCTCTGCACATTTTTTAGTAGAGAACTAGACAACATATTAAACATCAGTGTTGTGTTTGTGCTGCTAGCTACATGCTAACTGCGAGCTAGGCCTCAGCCGGGCGGTGCTAGTTAGCCTTCCATAGACACTTTAGCATGCTAGCATCTCCATATCAAACCCCGAACCCTACGTAAAGTGTGTTTTCCTGCAGTAAAGTATCCGTTGTTTGTCCTGTCACTAACGTGTCCCTTTCCCCAGGCAAGAGGACCGAAGAAGCACCTCAAGCGCGTCGCAGCGCCCAAGCACTGGATGCTGGACAAGCTCACCGGAGTTTTTGTAAGTAACGTCAGCATTTCCACACACTTGGTTTCAAATTGCACTAAACTTAGTCGTAACCTGCTGAGATATTGAGGTTAACTCCCCCCTGTCAAGATGAAGAAAGGGGTCAAGGAAAGTGACGGATCAGCAGTAAATCATGTGGCTTGTGATGCCTTCAATGCACATGCCAACACCGCTTGTTTTCTCTTTGAACCTTAATCAGTAATGTGATCAGGAAGATAAAAAATGAAGGCAGAAACTTGGAAGTCATGAATCAAAGTTGTGCCTGAAAACAACACATCACTGTTCACGCTATTTTACACTTGCCCATACTAGAATTCAGGTCTTAAAATGCCTAAAAGGTTATAGCTTGCTCCTTCGTCTCCCATTTTCAACGTCTTGTTTCTGTCTCCCCCATCCCAGGCTCCTCGCCCCTCCACCGGTCCCCACAAGCTGAGGGAGTGCCTGCCCCTTATTATCTTCCTGAGGAACCGCCTCAAGTATGCCCTGACAGGGGACGAGGTCAAGAAGATCTGCATGCAGAGGTTCATCAAGATTGACGGCAAGGTCCGCACCGACGTCACCTACCCCACAGGATTCATGGGTGAGTTGGGATGAAGGGGGTACGGAGACCACAAACCTCCAGTAATTGTTTTGAGTTTCTGGTGATGTGAATGCACAGTTTGATGTACTGAAGATCAGTGTGGTGTACCACAACATCCAGAGTCTGAATTGGGCGAGGAAGGGCGATGTGTGGTTGGGTACCATTCACATTTGAACCAATACGGTATGACGGTATCCAATGGTATCTTTTTTCAGTACTTTACTCTCTCTGCAATAACAAATGAAAGTTCATTTGTAAAAAATAAGTACAAGCTTCTCAATTTCAGCATTATTTATTTAAAATATTTTACAAACCACACAAAATACAACCCCTCTCCCCTCCCAAACCTGTCCCTACAACCTCCAACCTGTCAGTCTGTCACGTTTTCTTCGCCAGAGTGAAGGGTAAAACCGCTGCGGGTTGAGAGTGGGACAGGGTGACCTGTCAATGAAAGCAAGAGTCTAAACAACATGACTCACGAGCTGATGATAATGATAACGCTAGTAAAAATGCTAATCTAACGTTGGCCAAGACAATGTAAAAAGCCCAGTTATCTCCAACAACTTATCCAATTTCGATGCTGTCTCACTTCAAGTTTCGTCGGGTTCAACTTCTTCGGTGCTGGCTGCAGGTGTGCTGCTATCGTTAGCTGCGGCTGCTTCAGCTTTTAGAAATATCTTTTTGACCAGGTGTTTCCTCAGGTTAGACGTGTTGCCGGGGCCAGCTTTCGCAAATATTTCAGCGAGTCTTGTCTGCGTCAAGTTTTGAAAAGCGTAACCACACTTGGGACTGCTTCTCGCTCGCCATTGCCCTGACTGTTGAACAAGCTGAAGGGGTGATGTAATCTCACGCTCGTAGTCTCGCTCTCGCTACCGAAATTTGGCACCAATTGATTTTATGTGAATAGGTACTCGGTAGTACGGCCGCAATTCGGTCGGTATCCTTAAAAGTACCGAGATCGGTACCCAATCCTAATGGTAACAAGAAGTGAATATCGACAAGGACTTTAGCCTAAAGTAGTTCTGACCCCAGTTCAGATCTGCCATGAGATTGTATTCTAATGTTCAGGAAGAAGTTGTTGTTGTTAATTACGATTTAAAGACATTAGCTTGAATTTGTACACTTTCTCCACCTTACTGCAGTTTGGGTCCTTGACTAGCATGGGACTGTAAATCACTGATGGGTGATGTTGTGAATTCACTTGATGCACCTTGTGGATGTTCTGCATGTATGACCATAACTACCATATACTAGGAGAGTCAAGGAGCAGTGATGACTGTCTGGTTTTGATCAGCAATGAGCTGAAACTATATCATTCCTCTAAGAAGTCCTGAGCTCCAGACACAACATTTAAGTATTTTTATCACAAGGGTCCAGAAGTGCTGTCTGCTATAGTCACGTAAGCTGTGAGGTGGATTATATATATTCAGTTTTGTTGCTGACATGTGACATTGGTCTGTTTAACCCAGTGGAAAGCCAGTTGGCTGAGATGTTGACTAGTGTTACCGTATTGCCGTTCTTCTCCAGATCCTGTAACGCAGACTGGGCTGAGTAAGTTACTTCGGACTTGAAAGTTCGTAGTGTAAAATAAAGACCTCTCAGCTGTGAATTCAATCACATTGGATCTGACGTATTTACGCAAGATCACAGAAGAGTTGGGGCAACATCAGATGTCCCACCTAGCTTGATTAGAATAGGTTGTCACTCATCACTCACAAGTTGGGGTAAATTTGAGGGGGGTGAATGGCGATACCTACCTCTTCAAATCAAAAAGTAGTGTTTCCCGTTGTAACTATCAAACTGAAGGTGTTATGTTTTGTTTTGTTTTGTTGAAAGGTGATCGAGAACTTCCTGACATTGCCCTTTTTGTGATAAGGGCAACAAAGCCCTTGACAGAACGGGAACTTTGGGGGGGGTTAAAACAACAGGAAATATTTTTTTGTTTTTAGACATACACACAGTCACGCCTCCTCCAGACCTGTCACCCAGTCAGGTCCCTCTCCACGTCTACGCTGGCCAACAGCCTCATAGTGAGGTGTGGTGTTTTAATTTCCAAAGCCAGGGGAAGCCTTCACAGTAGGACGACCGGGGCCTATTTATATACACATTAAATACTCCTTCGAGGAGAAGGAGGGCCGGTAGCAGATGAGCTTGATACCAAAATAAGAGCCACCATTTAAATAAATCTGGCAGATAATCTTTATAAAATGCTTCCTGGAATCGACATGAAGCATATTGTTCGTTACTGTTTTGATTTATTGACTTTTTTTTCCCCGTATAGAGAAAGTTCATGTTTTGAGACGAATCATGAGTTTTTGAAAGGTGGACTGTTTTCAGATGGCTATATTTGTCAAAATGGGAATGAAGCCTGTCTGGCTTGTGCTGGAATTGAAATATTGCATGTTTGTATTGTGGCTGTTTCTGATTAGAGATCTGGGTACTGCTTGGTTCAGGCTGCAGGGTACATGCCTTTTTAAAACATGGAGACCATCCTCCAGCCAGAAGGTCACAAGGTCTTGGCTGCCTCTGCACTCTGCTGTAAAAACATTTTTCTTTGAAGGCATGATGATGACTGAAGCAGGAAAGGGTGCAGTCCCATCTACAGTTAGTTTTCTTTGGTCCGAGCCACAGTGGGAACGTTGCATTTTTGTGTTTGGGTCCAGGTTCACACGACCCAATTACAAGTGAACCAGGGCGTACAAACAAAGTCACATTGGACTCACAAGTAGCTCTCTTATTGGTCAGTGGTTTATTGGGCATCCCACTAGGTCAAACGTATTCCAGTCCCCTGTAACATGCATGATGGGCTTGTCTGCTGCAGTGGAGCTGCTCAGTAACCAGTAGGAGTCTGGTTGTGCTGGACAGTGGACCTGTGAGGGCCGAAAAAGCTCTGTCAACCCTCTGAATAAAGGTTACAATATTCCCTTGCTGGGTAGAAGCCGTAGTCAATGTTTGCCTTTTTACCAGAGGCTGTAGAGGAAAGTTTATGGAGTGATAAACAGAGCGCCAGTGCTAAAGAGCGTCTTCCTGTTTGTGTCTATCCAGATGTGATCAGCATCGAGAAGACTGGCGAGCACTTCCGTCTGATCTACGATGTGAAGGGACGTTTCACTGTCCACCGCATCACCGCTGAGGAGGCCAAGGTAAGACCTTTTTTTGTTTTTTACATGACCGTTTTCCTGACTTTTTCTCTCATGATCACAGCCCCAACTACCTGACCTCGATACTGAGAACTGGCGCGATGCAGTTTGACGCTTTATTAGTTCATTTCCACGATTAAAACATTGACTCGAAGTATCACAGCAACATGTTGTAATCTCTCTATAGCCAAAACTGCCAGTGGAAGTGGAAGAACTAGTTGAATACTTTAACATTATCAGTGATTACCTCTGGTAATACTGCGACATCCTAAACTGAGATGAGAGCTTGATTCTCTTCTCAGGCGATAAAACGTACTGATTCGTATGCGATAGATATACTCCGGTAATTACATCACCCCACCTCTAATACCATCTGGTTTACACCTGCAAACAAGCCTACAGCTGGAGGTACAATAAGGCGAGGAGTAATGATGACCTTCTGGTTTTGATAGTAATGAAAATACCCAAACCAATTCCTCTAAGAAGTTCTGAGCTCCTTGGCTAGAGACCCTGAAGTTATGTAATGCAGTGGATTTCAAACGTTCTCTCAAACATGTATTTCATTTGTTTTCCTGCAATGTAAAGCTCGTCTGTGGTGTTGTGTGCAGGTTAATAACACAATGGATCCTGTTTTAAGGTCCAAATCTCTAGTATTCTCAACAGAAATAGCCACATATTGGAATGCTTGTACTTGTTGACCTGGAGCTCAGCTTGGTAAAAGCTCATCAGCCTCTTATAGAGGAGACGGCAGATATCAATATGGTCTAAACAGCTCTTCATGGTCCTATTCATCTAGATGCATTAAATTAGTCATCACTCATTACTCAGGAAAGCAGTGGGGAGTACAAGGAATCACTGGGGAGATGATGGAGGTCACGAGTTGGTTTCAGACCTCACTAAACAACCTTCATGATGCTGTGTGACGGGGTAAAAGATTCAGTCTCCAGCCTCTCGCCTGAGTTAAAGGTGCAGGGCATCTGGGCAGCAAACAGTATTTCAGACCGGTTTGATTTCCCAGAATTTGGGCAAACCTGGATGAGCTCCTGTAGTGTGAGAGAGGACACAAACTTAACTGGCACCAGTTAATCTCAAGATCAAAAAACAACTGGGATCTGAGTTTCTGTCTGCCCACGTTTAGTGTTGTGCTGTCTTGTTGGTGAACCCTTTTAGAGGAGTCATGTAATACTAGATGCTTCTTGTCAAATCGAACCACTACCTCATACTAGAAATCTACTGATGTCATTTACTATGATTTTATTTGTTTCCAGTGAGAGGATTTGAAGCTGTGTAGCCTCTAGGTCCCATTTTGAGTTGCATTCCACCTCTCTCTCTCCAGTACAAGCTGTGCAAGGTGAAGAAGCTTCTTGTAGGCACCAAGGGGGTTCCCCACCTGGTGACCCACGACGCCCGCACCATCCGTTACCCAGACCCCCTCATCAAGGTCAACGACACCGTCCGCATCGACCTGGACACCGGCAAGATCACAGAGTTCATCAAGTTTGATACTGGTAGGCACAACGGGGCTGGAGTTTGATTTGAAATTAGGTACTCTAAGGAGCACTTTGATTCAGCTTTTATTGCTGCTTTGGTGGTAAATCAACCTGGAACTCTTTTGGGGAACTAAAAGTTCCTGCTCAAAAAAGTACCGACAAGGTTGAGATTCCTGGTGGAAAAAACGACTTGAGCGCTGACCCTGCTTTTCTTGTTCATCTCCGTCCCTCCAGGAAATCTGTGCATGGTGACTGGCGGCGCTAACTTGGGGCGTATCGGCGTGATCACCAACAGGGAGCGCCACCCCGGCTCCTTCGATGTGGTGCACGTCAAGGACACCACCGGCAACAGCTTCGCTACCAGGCTCTCCAACATCTTCGTCATTGGCAAGGTGAGGACCCACAGAAGAAGTGTCTCAGGTTTTCAGTGACCTGCGTCTTAGCTCACCTTGAAGAAAACTAAATCATTACCTTCCAAGAATAAGTTACTGGCCTAAATAATTAATATATATTTTCATAAATGTCACCCTACCTTTTTTCACTGCTGTTTTTGTGTATAGCATGTATGGTGTGAAGCATTCCAGAAATGGGAATTATTGTCTGTGTACTTGTGTACAATGGATCAAGTATGTGAATCATTACATGCAAGAAAAGTCAAATCAGTATTTTTACATTCAAATGTTGCAGCTAGTGCGTTGCGAAACCCTCACTCATTCATCCATCAAAGGTATATTTTACAAGTAGTTGGCAGGTGGTAATATGCAGGTTCAGTATCAGTGAAATCAGCTGCTGTAGTGTTCAGTTTGAATGAAAACCTGCAACCTTGGTTATGGAGGCACATGATTGAAAAACACTTTAGATGCAGGAATAAATGCCAAAAATCTCAGGGATGTCGAGTCAGACCGACGAGCATTACCTGGGCTTATTTTTGCAAGAGGCTGAGACTTTTACGGGTGCAGGTGCACACAGCCCTTTAAAAAATACTACAGCAGCTTAGGACGCGACCCCACCTCCCCTAGTAAACCTAACACCACCCGAATAGGGCTTATCCCTGTAATCAAGCCTTTACTGCAGCAAAACCAATAGGCAAGGAGCGATGATGACTTTCTGGTTTTGATGAGCGATGAAAATACCCAACCAATTCCTCTAAGAAGTTCTGAGCTCCTTGGCTAGAGATCACCTGAAGCTAGTCCAGAACTGAAGCAGAACACATTTCATTAGCTGCCCTGCAATGTAAAACTCAGAAATGGCCCCACATTGAAATGCCGGAACTTTAGAAAGGAGTCAGCAGATATCCATATGGCCCAACACCTCTTCATGGTCCTATTCTCCACCTAGATGCATTAAGTTAGTGGCTACAAGTGGAACTGTGGCTCGTGTCTGTAGCACCAAGTTGCACACGTCGTATTGCGTGACATTTATCCGCCCAGAGGTATCGGCGGTGCCGTCTGCGTGACATTTCCCCTCAGCACTTTCCTCCACCTTGATGACAGCTCTGAGCCGCGAAGTCTCACTGGTCAAATAAATGTTAGCACAGTTAGGTGCTGACCTTATTATTTTTTTTACTGCACGTTGAAACGTGTCCTTTTATATTCTTTTGGGCCACGTGAAGACTTAATCGGTTTTCCAAGGTTGTTTTTCCGGCTGTATGGCGTCTGCACGAAAGCTCACGCTGCCTCTTTCTCATTGTAAATCCCTGTGAGTAGCTAAAGGTCAAAACCTACTTGATAGTCCAGTGTAGTTAAGTGGAGCTGAGCATGAACAACCTCCACTTTCCAAGACAACTTCACAACACTATTTGATTGAATACTATAGTAGTTGTAGACCCGATCAGCCCTACATCGTATCATAAACAGACTAAAATGATAAAATCCTGCCCAAAAGATGAGTGAAAAATGCGGTTACATGCTGACACGCAAGGTTTTTAAAAGCCACCTGCTCCTGACCGACATAAACTTGACTTTTTCATCATCCTAATCAAAAGTCTCCTCTTCCTCCCCCCCAAACCCCACCCACCTCCCCGTTTCCAGGGCAACAAGCCATGGGTGTCCCTCCCCAGAGGAAAGGGAATCCGCCTGACCATCGCCGAGGAGAGAGACAAGAGGCTCGCCGCCAAGCAGGGCAGCAGCTAAACCGGCCGGACAGACCTGGTTTTCAAATAAACTGTTCTTTCCAAAACTGTCGGCTCGTCTGTTTGGTTTGTTCAGTTCTGGGTGGTCACCAGGTTTCCTGCGTAGATGCATCGCACATTAACTTGACTGTTCACATGTTAGGTTTGAACCCGGCCTTCACGTAAGACTCAATGTTGATAGATACTGGCTTTGTTGTGAGTCCTTTCCCAGACACTATTGCATACGTGAAGCATTTCAACACCAATAAATCATCAGCGCATGAATTTAGACTAATTTAGGCAAACAAGATCGTTCCCTCCACCGGGTGGATCTAGAGGAAAATTGCTTTATGGCACAAAACAGTAAGAGGGCGCTGTTCTTCCAGCACTACCAGACTTAAAGTGTCAGTTTCTGGCAACAGCAGATGGAAGGAGGAGAGATTTACAATTGAAAGATCCATGTTTATCCTCTTGTGACATTGAAGGGGACGGTGCCGGTGACAAATGGCAGCATCTGTTTATTGGAAGTGTATTCATTTGGATAAACATGAGCAATCCTCTGTTCATGGTAATTCTATCACATTATCAATTGATTTGACAATATACTGATTAAAAATGTTGATTGACATCTTCAATTGCAGGTGGGAAACTTGAGATGTAAAAGTTCAAAGATAAGTTTGAAAATTAGGCCACTTGTATTCCAAGCTCTGCACCTTGTCAGGAGGTACGCAGGGTCTTAAATTCTCAATAAAAGGTCTCAAAAAGTCTTAAAATTCACAATTCTGAAAAGGTCTTAAATTTAATTTTCATAGGTCTTAAATATTTTGTAGGTCTGTCAGCAGATTAAATATGAAATATGTCAGATGTTTCTGATTTCTGAGACGGGCTACTGGGAGCTACAGTAGTAGTAGTATGACCTTAATGTTAATACATTCTAGGACTTAGAGACTTATTTACCTAGATATCGCTACTTGTTTTGCTAGTAGTGAAATTGGTATTAAATTGCATTCAAAGTGGTCTTAAAAGTCTTAAATTTAACAAATCTGCAGATACCCTGATATGTCATAGTTCAATTCTATACTCAACTTGTATACTTACATATTTCTATTCTAGTGTGGTGCAGTGTTTTTTCTATTGGTCTTCCACGGCTTCAAACAGAAGTCTCAAGTTAAATAGTCCAGTCATGGAGACTATGTTTCACATTTTTTCCATCCATTAATGTTCCATTTTTTAACATTTAACACTTTTTACATACTCTTAATACATACTCATACTTTTTACGCGTGTTTTATGTTTAATGTGCATCAGCAAGTCGACGTTCTTTGTGCAAAACGCCATGACCAATAAAATCTGATTCTGATTGGACGGCCAAATGCAGGTTTTAAATCAAGCGGTTGGCAAGACGCGGCGCTGCTCTCGCGCCGTGGAGACTCACTTCCTGTCTGTCTAAACCTCTCCGTCCCCCTCATTCCTCCTGTCTGTCTAAACCTCTCCGTCCCCCTCATTCCTCCCTCCTACGCTCTAGTCCTCTTTCCTCGCATCCACCGCCTCCTCATCCCTCCCTTTTTACTTTGTCAGATTCTGTCTGTTTTTGCTCAATTATCACAGTTTCCCCTCTTAAGCTACTGAGTTAATGCATAGAATAATTTATCAACCAATTAAACTGACCCCTGACTTTATATCTCTTCTCCTTTGATCGTTTCATCCCTTTCTCCATTCTCTGTATTTGGACTGTTTCACCTGGTCCCCCTCCCCCTTAGCTTTCTATCTTTACCTCCATCCCTACCTAATCCCCCCATCCTTCCTCCCCCTCTCCCTCTCTGTGTTCTGACTTCAGTACCAGTCCATATGGTGACTGCTGGGATCCAGCCTGCTCTGCACTGCAGAAACCTGGCCTGCACACACCACCTCAGTGTGTGTGTGTGTGTGTGTGTGTGTGAGAGAGAGAGAGAGAGAGACCTAATGACCTAGCACTCAGCCTGTGTGAGAGAGAGAGGCGAATGAGATGAAACCACATTGCACTTCAGTGACTTGGCCACCTCTCCAACACATGACACATACCATAACAACACACACCACAGGAGTGTGTGTGTTAGCGGGGGCATGGGCAGCTCGGCCGTGACCGTCTGCTCTCTGTCACGCCGCCGTCCCGTACAGCGACGTGTCACCCTCAGGATAGTACTGAGGTCAGAGCGTCTGAAAATCCATTTCTTTAAAGAGAAAGTGATAACGATGCTCATCATTCTACATCTGTAACGTGCAGTGGAATCCGGTCTGGAGAAGGGTGGTTCTTCTTCGTGTGGGCGGGATGGAGTTGTTCATCCTCATTCCCCAGGCTCGGGGTCGAGGGTTTATCCTTTTACCACCCCGGCCTGGGGAATAGGATCACCCAGGGCTACACTTCCGGACACACCTCCAGAAGCCACGCCATCGTCTTGTCGTCCAGGACCGACAGACCATGCATCCCATTGGGTGCCCGGTAGATTGGGCAGTCCAGGATGACATGTTCTGCGGTTTGTTCCTCGGCGCCACATTCACACGCCGCACAGGACGCCAAGCCCCATCTGTGCAAAGATGAGCGGAAGCGTCCCACGCCGGTCCGGAGACGGTTGAGCCTCGTCCAGGCCAGCCTGGGCAGGTCCATCCCGGGAGGGGGGAGGGGCCTGTGACTGGGACGAGGCTCCGGAGCCTCGTCCCAGTCACAGGCC
>CABFOS010076976.1:0-11411 GCA_900660315.1 Diretmoides pauciradiatus | reverse complement strand
GACAACCAGAAGTTACGTTTTGACGGAGATTGTTGCTTATTATTATTATTATTATTATTATTATAATAATAATAAAATAATAATAATAATGTCTAGGACAAAACCTTTATCAGATGAGGCTCTTCAGTCTAAAGCATCTTCATCTTCTTTTAGCACTCTGTGATGACTGCAGTGTGTGTGTGTGTGTGTGTGTGTGTGTGTGTGTGTGTGTGTGTGTGTGTGGGTGTGGGTTTGGGTGGGTGTGTGTGTGTGTGTGTGTGTGTGTGTGTGTGTGTGTGTGTGTGTGTCACCTGATGAAAGGTCTGGATATGGCCAGGACAGTGCGTATGAACCAAGTGGGATGGGCGATGACCAGAGACTTTAGGTTCTTCCTCAATCTGCCACCACAACACAAGTAATCAGTGCACTCAACCAACATAACAGAGGGTCAGTGCCGGCCCGTTTAAAGGCTACTGTTAGAATGATGGTTACAGCACATGGTCGAGTGAGTTTAGCACAGTAATAAAGGACATCAAACGTATTACACTGCTTTTTGTTTCACCCATGCTTTCATTTCAGTTTGAACCATAGAAACTGCAGCCTGTGAGTCATCCGCAGCCTCCTACAACAAATTACAAGTTCCATTACTTGTCCTTTATTATCATTTGTCAGGAACTCAGTCAATATTAATGCCGTGCTTGTCTCTACTAAGTGCAGGCGGCATAAGCTATTCTTTGAAATGGTTGATGATGAGCACTCAGTGACACAGGACAATGTCTCTGTGCCATATTACCACTATCAATTTGCCCCCAAGCCAGCCACAACCGATCAGCATTGTAAAACATTCTCTGCTCACTTTCTCAGGTTCGTACCTTCTGTCAATCATCTGGTAGCACTTCTTGAGCCAGCTGATCCCAGGCATCTTACTGCGCGGGGTAGCTCCATTCATGTAGATGATCAGATAGTCTTCAGCCACCAGCATCTCCAGACTGCTCACCACGTACCTGGAGGAGCAGGGAGGTGCGCTTTGTTAGAGGGTTAGTCATGACTTCCTCAAAACCGACAATCATATATGTTTGCACAATTGTACATAAAGGTATGGTATCAAAGTCTGTGCTGTCAAAAATAATGTTGAAGGAGAACTAATAAGGGTATGATCTTGTTGAACCTCAAATTTAAGGAATCGTGACTCAGAGATGCACTGTTGAAAGTGGCATACTCACAGGAAGAGGTTTTCCATGATGTAGTGGTAGTCTGCACAGCTACTGTCAGGCAGGTAACAAGCGGAGAACACAATGATGGCATTTAGGCCCTCGCCATAGTAGCCTGATGAGAGAGAGTCAGTGTTAGTAATGAATAGAACCAAGCAGCTACAATTAGATGTGACGACGCACTACCTAATAAATCCTGTTACCTGAACCAGCCAATATCGTTCTGAAAGAGTGTTCATGTTAATATCGTTTCTGGGTGAATCTTCAGGAATAGATTCTACCTATCTAAGTCTTTTTTGACACCAACCTCCGTGTGTGATGACCCGGAGGTAGGGTCTGATGACCTGCATGTCTATGCGGTGCTCCTGTTCCCCGATGATCACTGTCCTCCAGAGACGTCCATTACCACCCGTCCCATCCTCGTCCACCTCTCCTGAACCAGCGACAGGACCCGCTTTGGCTGAGGCCACCGGTGTGTCATCTGGACAGACACAGAGTTTTCTGTGGTTTTTGATTCTGTATTGGAATATTACACTGCACATTGTGGCTTCCTTGAAAGATTGGTTATTGCTAGAGAATCCTGGCTGTAAGCGCGCGCGTGCGTGTGTGTGTGTGTGTGCGTGTGTGTGTGTGTGTGTGTGTGTGTGTGTGTGTGTGTGTGTGTGGTGTGTGTGTGTCGGTGTGGGTGCAGGTGTAGGGGTTAAGATTACATTTAGGGTTAGGGTAAGTATTAAGGTTAAGGGTAAGGTTAGGGTTATGCATTAGGAAATTAAAGTAGTCAATGAAAGGTTCTCACAAGTATATTAAGACAAATGTGTGTGTGTATGTGGCTGTGATGGTGTATATTCATATTTATATTAATCTATTTTCTTATATCTCATAATAACTTATAACCTGTGTATGCATGTACCAATGTGGTCTGTCAGTACAGTGTGTGGAAATAATGGCAAGGCCTGGGCCTGTAAGTTAGACAAAACAAGACATGGCCTCACATGCATCCAAGGAGTACGCCGTCTAGGATATCAGCCTGTGGCCTCTAAAACCCTATAAAGGGTAAAGTACTTTCAATTGCTGATCAGTTGGCTCTGCAGAGTCACCTCGATCTTTCATAATAAAGACCTTTGTATGCCTTGACAAAACCTCTGCCTCCTTGAGTCTTAATTCTACCACATGGCCATGTGCATATGCTGTCTGTCTACCATAAGAGCACACACACAGACCTCACTAGGAAGAGGGTTATTTAGAGTAGTAGAGGTTAAGGTTCGGGGGAATAAGGGGAAACGTTAAGGGGTTGAAGATGTGAACATGTACATATGTGCAGACAATCAACCTGTATTCTTGAACCCTAACCTTCCCACTCCAAGTCGTTGCCATTGGTAATGAACTCCAGTGAGTCAGTCTCATCAGGTGTATCGATGTCGTCAACATTAATATCCAGGTCATCAGGTGTATCCAGGAAGTCATCCGACAGTAAAGAACCCTCGCTTTGGTCCAATGACAGGTTCATCTCCGGGGCGATCAGCGTGCGGCGTTTACGGTGGGATGAGGACCCGCCTCCGACTTCCCCACTCTGGCTCACGTTCAGGGAGTTAGGGGGAGCTAGGGCCAGAAGAGAAGAGAGACATTTAGTCATTTAGCAAGGGTGAAATTAAGGAATAGTAGAAGGATCAATGTCACTCAGCCAATGGCACATAGGGAATCAAAAAGTATGACGTATTCACTAATTAACAACAGTAATTCAAATTATTGTATCGTTGCCACTGTTCTTATACCACATCCTCACATATCTCCAGTTTACTTACAGGCTCTGTCATCAGTGAGACCACAGGAGGACTCCATGTCTCCGTACTCTGGTAGTGGTCTGGAGGGAAACATACACTAGTAAGCAAACAGTACTGTGTTTGTAAGTCCAGAACTGTGTTCATTTCATTGTCCATCCAACTTCAGGTTCAGCATTACAATCATACTGTGCCCTTATATTTGGTTTACAGTCTTTGCTGCTGATCTGAGGCCTATTCTCCACCATGCTATAACAATCAGCCTCACAATAAAATGCGACATCATTTTTAGGACGGTGGTAAACAGACCATGCCACCACCACTCAAGTTGTGGGTGTTGTCACTGATCTGACTTAGCAACACAAAGAGCAGCAAGCAGCAGAGGATAGTGATGGTAATTAACTTCTCTCTGGGGAGAAATAAAGATTACAGTGCTGCCAGGCAGGCTATGAGAGTAGAGAGGCATAGGAGGAGAGATGGAGGCAAAGATGGAGGAGAAAAGAGGAGGAAAGAAATGGAGGATGAGAGAGACAGAGACAGAGTAAAGCCTCTGTTTCTCTGTGTACAGAGACAGAGACGGTTTCCCTAGTTGACAGATAGTAAACAAGAAAGAGGGAGGAGAAGATTGGAGGTCAAAATCTGTCTGTTTATGTTTGTGCGTGTGTGTGTGTAGTATGTGCACATGTAAGTGTCTATTTGCGAGTATGCATGGGTATGCACATGTGGGCAGATGTGCTCCAATACAACCAAGGAACTGAGCGAAAACACGCTTGTGCCTCTAAATGGTGAAAAAGGCACGAGAGACAGAATGCTACAGCGCAGTGTTATTCAGCAGAGAGGGTCTTAGCGCATCTCCACACTGCATTCCTGTGTAAGCCAACCCCTTCATCCTTCTATCCGCAGGAGGACAGTGTGTGACAGTGGGCTCCTCCAACACTGGCAACAACCCAGGGTAACTGCACCAGCAAACAGTGAAGAGCAGTAACGAACGATCAACCCTATTCCCTCAGGACTGTGATTACCATTCTGAGGCGTCCTTTGTGAGACGTGAAGCCCTTTTTCTAAACATGGTTACAGCTTTATAGGAAAATGGATTTCCTTGGAACAGAGAGTGTGATAATCTCCTTTGTTTCTGTCTACCGGCTGCATTCTCCTAATGACGACAGCTCAAATACCAAATATCAGAGGATGAATGGATGAGGCTTACCTTATCAAAAGAGGAGAGGGCTGCTTTCGTCAAAGTCGATTCAAATGAGCTTCTTGACTTCACACACTCTTATATTCAATACCTTTATTCACTCCTTTTCTTCTCAGCTGGTAATAGACAGACATATGGCTTAATGAGCCATATGCTGCTGGCTTTTCCTCCTCCTTTTTCTCTCTTTTCCTAAGCTAAACCTGCCTCCATTTTCCTGGTGATGCTGTGTTGTTGCCTGGTGGCTGCTGTTGCGTCACATGACGTAGTCTGAGCCCTTTTATGGAGAGAGCTGCACCTGCTCCCTGCTTCTTGCCTCCCCATCAGACAGAGGAGGGAGGGGAGTAGAGAGCCCAGTGCTGACACTGTCTCGCCTCTCTCTTGCTCTTTTTCTGCCTGTCTGAGCACCAGTCACTCTCCCGTGCTTTCTGTTTCTTTCTCTGGTACTGTAGTCTTTAATATTTAATATTTGTCAAGGATTACTTCTCCCTCTCCTATCCCTGATGAATCTAACTCTCTATGCTTCCCTCAACCAGGTGACTATATTTGATCTGGGTACAAAAATAAGGAAAGATGTGTAGGTGATGAACCGATGAAGATAAAGGGATCCCACCTGGGGAAGTCTTCATCCTGCCACTCGTCTTTCACCTCCATGTTCTCCATTCGTAGAGTTGCCTCTGTGGTGCCCATCCCTAGGAGGGGAGAGCAGGGGCCTGGAAGGTTACAAACAATAGCATTAGACATTAATGACCACCAATTTCTATGACAGAGGAAACTGTCTCATAAAATGATCCTAACTAGACAGTGAGCTACATGATATAATTTACAGCAGGAACACTTGCATAACCTAAAAGGCAAACTCAACACTGTAAGAGGATTTTATCCAATTAATTCACTCTATCATTACAGTTTAGGTCACATGGGTCTTATCTCCCTGCCCATAGGACCCCATGTGAGAGGCATGTGACTGCCTCAGGCAGGGCCCTTCTCTCTGACCTCAGCTTTCCTACTCCTAAAAGTTTCCTGGGTGGAATTCAAGAGGGCAATAAGGGAGAAGTTTCAAAGCTAATCCCTCCTCACCAATCTAATCCTCCTGGGCTGAGTTGATTGCTATGTTTTTGATCAATAGTTTGCTGTTCCATGGAGGTTATGTTTTGTGTTTGTCTGTCTGTTTGTCTGCCTGTCTGTCTGTCAGCAGGATATCTCAAAAAGCTACGAACGGCTTTCCATGAAATTGGACAGATAGGCATTGGGCCAAGGAACAACGGTATTAGATTAGATTTCACTGTCTTTGGAGCTTTCATAGTGCTTTCTAGTTCTTTATGTCACCATGTAAAAGGGACAACAGCTATCATTCCTATCAGCCCCCCCCCCACTCTGCATTATCAATTCAACGATCACAACTGGGCCTAACAACAGTGTTGTAGCAGGACTGTTGCTGGTGACATAGTATTATTTATATGTTGTGAATATACTACAGTGTAAAAAAATCTTCAATTCACGTCAAATATGACTTATTATAAGAATATTAAAAATTCTTATTTATTTTCACAAAATGAATGATGCCTTGGACAGTTGGTACACTATAAACCTGAGGCACAATAATAACATAATAGTCGCACAATAGTAACATGTATGTTTTGGCTGGTGTCCTTGTGGTTCACTGCATGAGAATAGCACTGTGGTTATTTAATTGGACCTAAATTCCTGTTCTCTTTGTAGCTCTCCACTCATGTGTAAAAGCAACAACGACTGACCAGGTTCAACTGAGTGGCTGAGGATTCCCAGGTCTGGGCTGGAGGTTATATTTAGAAACAGATGCTCTGAGGGAAGGCCTGCATGGTAACTGCTCGTCTAAGGGGGACAATCGCCCTCTCTATGCATTAGAGCATATAAGTACAGTACAGAGTGGGCTCACTTACCATATAGTACAATGAAAATGAATGGGAACATAAAGTACTGCAGCAAAACCCAATTTGATCAACCTGAACTATTGTCCATGTCTGCTTTGCATGAAGATGAAGATGATGATAATAATAATGATGATGATGATGTGCTTGCACTACTTGGACGATGGATGTGAAATATTTACTATTCATGGGAGTGAACACGGACATGGCTGAGTATAACCTGGGAGACAACAGTCACGCTTCACACTGACAGCATTTCACTGCAGGCCTTACATCACACATGACCCACCTCATGTTGAAATTATACTAACCTGCAAAATCAGAGATTGCACCATAAAGCCAAATCCACAACGACACCACACTCTTGTTTGAAGCCGGTAAAATTCACCTATTATCAAAGGTGCCGAAATGCATGAAAGAAATAAAATAATAATAATTGTAATTCTAACTAGAAATATCCCAGAGCATTTAAAAATTGAATCAATTACTGTTTGAATCACCACTGAATGTGTAGCCCATTACCATCACATACTATACTACAATGGCCCCCAAAGCCTTTCTATGTCATCCTAAATGGAAGATGCAACAGAAATATCCAAATGGATTTCATGTGCTGCTAGACATCCCTCAACCGTATGTGCTTGCAGTCAGTCCAAGGTGTAGTGAGCAGAATAGGAATGCCAGAGCATCCAGTCAATGACCATACTCACATGAGCAGTGAGAGATCCCGTAGAAACCTCTCGCTTGTCCGTGCCTGTGTGTCCTCCCTCCTCAATCACAGATGCAAAGATTTGAGGGGTGAAAGTCGTAATCCTCCACACCAGAAGCGATGCATGGGTCGGGCTGAATCTGCCACTTGCTCTCTTTCGCTCATCCACGTGCACTCACACACAGACACAGACATACAGTGTCTTCTACTCCGGCACTAGCCAGCAGCAGGTGTCTCAAGACAGGGGGCACCTCTGTGCTGGTCTCCCCCCTCCTCTCCTCTGCCTCTCGCCACCTTTGTTTAGGAAAGAGAGAGTGAAAGACTGGCCGTGAAGAGCAAGCTGACAGGCTGCCTCTCTCAGCTCAGACTTCCACACCACCAAGACACAAAATTCCTTTAATGAGAATACATCTGCTCTGGCATCATGATCTCTCTCTCTCTCACTCTCTCTGCTGCTTGTGGCTCTAAATCCTTTTAGAATATATTTTTGTCCTCTCCCCAACAATTAAACCGTGTTGAAATCCCTCCAGTCCATGAAGTAAATCATTTATATTAAGCAGATCATGTGATTCTCTCCTTGGTGATTCTGGCTCCAGCTTGTTTCTCCCTAAAGCAACACATTAAAAAAAATGATTCAGTATCTGTGTCGCTTTACTCCTTTAGGTAATCCTGCTGCTGTCAATGGTCCTCTATGTGGCCACTGTTCCCTGGCAACAGCATCTCTCCCTTTCCATTCTGAGGTTCTTCCTCTCTCGCTCTCCTCTCCCCAATCTCTCACTACACCCCAATCCTTCTCTCTTCTCTCACACACTCATGCATACACACACACAGACACACAATTAATTATTCAGTCCCTCGCTTCACTTCCATCCATCCAATCATATCACTCTCACCCAGTTTTCACCACACGTTATGCTCCACCCTATTTCACCCATGTGTCTTCTGCTTTCTGCCCAGCTGCAAATGGAAGATTGGGGGTGGCGTGGGGGGGGGTTGTTGGGTGGAGTGAGTGACCACTATGCCAACAGGATACATTATAGAGGCAATTGTCGACATCCACCAAGAACCACACAGACATGGTCTTGGTATGGCATTTCCTTAACAAACTTATATTAGTAGTATGTCTGTGATACTCATGGTTTCACTACAACAGTCTTAATGGATATTATATATATAACCTAGTTTATTGTTTGCTGTTGCTGTGATATTTGTACAGCATCCTTCTAAAATCGCATTCTTCCCTCTCTTACCTGAGCAACATGTGTGGTTTGCTGCTGTGAATATGCAAGTGTTGGGACTGAGAAACCCCAAGGTCAAAAAATGATTGATTTCTATAGCAAATTGTAAAATAAAATTGCGAGGGCATCAACATAACAGTGCAGTGTAATGACCCACTCACACAGGACCAGAAAATGATGCACTCTTATATTGAAATACTATATTAAAATATTGTCTACCACTGATTTACAGCTCTAGTCATGTTTGCATTATATCGGTACCGGTATAAGATAACACCGGCGCAAGTCTGACGGAGGAACACACGTGACATTCAGAGAGTATATACAGGCGACGAGAGAACTATCTTGTGCATATTTCCGTCTTGGCTTCAGTGTACCGAGCAGATCAAGAACCTTTCTGTCATTGAGATTGTATCACACTTGACCCAACATCGTTTGTTCAACTTACTAATTAAATTAAATAGCGTAACACTCGAGGCCACAACAAATAGACCTACGTGTCTACATTGGCAAAAACACGTACTATTGCGCATGCGCAGTACGGTGACGTCTAATGTCACGAATACATAGTCGTGCAGGCACTTGAATAAACTCGCAGCTGAATGGATTATGGACTATTTATACATATCAAATAAAACCCAACAGATGTAGGCTTGTATGAGATGGTTCCCTGCCCCTACGCCGGCTCAACCCAGCGGATAAGGACGAACCAACAACTGGAATAGGACGTGAACTATCTCGTCGTTCGTCTCTGGAGTCTTTACCACCACTCAGTCGGAACTGTGTTGGAGATGCCAAGATGGCTGCAAGCAATTATTACGGCTTCACACATGGTGCCGGTCCGCAGTACAGGTAATTCAGTTGACGCAGGTTCGTGTCAACATGCTGCTTGTTTTACGTGTGTGGTCGTCGTGTGAATGCGGGGTGGCACCGGCCGACCGGGGTGGCGGTTCACCGGGCAGCGGTTGAGCTAAGACCGTTGACCGGCTATAGTTACTTTAGCTAGCTAGGTCTGCAGGCCGGCGCTTTACCGACACATTTTGTGAACCTCAAAATGAAAACAGGTAGCGGCGGTGTCTCTAAACGGCTTTGTTTAAGAGGAAATAAAGAAGACATAGGTTATCGAGCTGAGTTAGCGATTCCACTCCGAGTCGGCCGGTGAGATTCTGGTCAACATTAGGGAATAGGAGCGTTAACCCTGGTCGGACTCTGCTGGAAGTCCCGTTGTCTTATTGCTAAACGACGACGTGTGAACACAGACTTGAGAAACATGGATCGAGTCGTCTGTCTGCCGATGTTAAAATAACACCAGACACATCCTGCTGAACTTAGATGTGGCTGCTAAGTTTGTGTACCTAGTGACTTTGGCAGGTAACCAGGCCTAATAACTTCCATCCCCCATAGCGATGCATGATAATTAGCCTTCCTACTACCGGTTTATTGTAGTGCCAAATATTTTCAATTCCAGTTAAGATGGAGAAGTATCATTCGTAAGTATTACATGGACTGTGTGAAATTGACAGCAAACTGTTTTCTGTATACTTATATTGTGCTATGGTGTGGTGTTGGCACTTGGTCCTATATTTTGTATTATGACAATCCTGTTTGCATAGTGGTGTAGTGTGTTATTTCACCATTTTGTGGAATTCATGCATCTGGAGTTAGACTATCTGTTCTTGTATGGTTCTTCCCTTTAGCCTTCTCCTGCCCTTGTCCATCCTGACATTAAAAGCTTTGTGATTCTGGACAAAGATGCTGACAGCGTCACATAGGATGTTATTGCCAGTGATTGCTGTGTCTGCACCCAAAGAATACTAACGATTTTGCTCCTGTACATTGGTGTTGCTGTGTATTCTGCAGAAAGTTTTCTCTCTAAGTAGGTCAGTGTAGACGTGGAGGGTATATTTTGGCAGATGCATTGCATTGTACCAGCGGTGCTATGGCAGTTTTATTTTTATAATTGAGATATCATCCTGCACCTATAGATAGTCCCCCCAGGATTCACAGAAACAAATCCTAAAATCTGCAGCAGACTTTGTAAAATCTGCGACCTGTCATGTCAAGTCTGCCTGAACTGTCAACGTCTTCTCAGTCAACTGAGCCGTCTAGCGATGGTGATTTGGTACTACAGTTTCTGCATGATTCTGCAGCTTGTTAACTATTGTGTGGATGGCCAAGAATTCCACAGAAATCCTGGGAGGGGCTATATAGAATCCTGTAATTATATAAGTAACTTGATCATGGCTTGCCTTACCTATGCTATAAAGAGAGATATAATTTTATACATTCTATAGCTCATTTCCAAACAAAAGTATTCTCAAGGAGATGACTTAAAGGCCCAGATACACCAAGTGTAACAGAGTAGATCCTTATGAGTCCTGGAGTAGGTAGCAAGTTGATCGGTAAAACTCACTCCTCAAAGATAAAAGCCCAATAACAGCTCCGCCAAGGGAGCCGGTTCTCTTGGCGCAGTGGTTGTTGCGGTGCTTTTCGGTGCGGGAGCCCTAGGTTCAAACCCCGAACCCGACCGGTAACATTGGTGCCGTGACCCGGATGTTTCCAGGGACTCTGAGTAGTGAGTTTGGGGGGGTGAGTGTAACAGAGTAGATCCTTGTGAGTCCTCGAGTAGGTAGCAAGTCGATCAGTAAAACTCACTCCTCAAAGATAAAAGCCCAATAACAGCTCCGCCAAGGGAGCCTGTTCTCTTGGCGCAGTGGTTGTTGCGGTGCTTTTCGGTGCGGGAGCCCTGGGTTCAAACCTCGAACCTGACCGGTAACATTGGTGCCGTGACCTGGATGTTCCCAGGGACTCCGAGTAGTGAGTTTGGGGGGTGAGTGTAACAGAGTAGATCCTTGTGAGTCCTCGAGTAGGTAGCAAGTTGATCGGTAAAACTCACTCCTCAAAGATAAAAGCCCAATAACAGCTCCGCCAAGGGAGCCGGTTCTCTTGGCGCAGTGGTTGTTGCGGTGCTTGTCGGTGCGGGAGCCCTGGGTTCAAACCCCGAACCCGATCGGTCACACCTACTCGAGGACTCACAAGGATCTACTCTGTTACATCTGCACAGTAGTGGAGCCGCTGGGAGCCGCGGTCTCGAGATCCCGCCCATACGCCTGCCTGACTCAATCGTGAGCACAATCACAGCTGTCAATCATGATGTCACACCAACTTTTTATAGCATCAAATAAACCATTAGAACCAAACTTAGCAGAAAATGAACACTTGAACATACATCAGCGTGATGAGAACTACCTTAAATGACAGAAACCATCTTTGGGAAAAGTTTATTTGAGATTTTATTTTGGCCCATGTCCTATCCGTTAACATGGAGGAGGCAGGGTTTATGACCAGCCAGCCACCATGGGGGCGATTGATGTTTTGGCTTCACATTTGG
>CABFOS010076975.1:0-15497 GCA_900660315.1 Diretmoides pauciradiatus | reverse complement strand
GTTCAAACTTTCGCAGATTAAAATAAGTACAATACTGTATTAGTAAATGAAACCAAAGATCAAAACCTGTTTTCAAGCCCAAACATTTTTAACAAATTTAATTTTAATGATCAATCTACGCGGCCCTACAGCCGCGTAACTTCTACCTTCCTTTAGCATGTCCAGAAGTCCAACTTTTTCTGCGATGGTTAGCATCTTCCTCTGCCTTTTGGGTGCGACCGCAGGTGCCTTTTTCCTTGCAGTTCGTTTCGACATTATGGTTTTTTTCGGGTAGAAAACTTGCAAACATACAGCACTTCAGAGTCACACTGCTAGCGATTGAACATTTATGTAAATCTGGCTAGCCGAACGCATTCTGTGCTCCCTTAGCTAATCAGGACGCAGAACACATGTGCGGTTCTCCCTTAGCCAATCAGGACGCCGAACAAAATGCACGTTCATACTGTACGCTGTAAAAAAAAAAGCATGCAAAATTACACACAAAAAATCCGTGAAACAGCGAGGCCGCGAAAGGTGAACCGCGTTATAGTGAGGGACGACTGTATTTCAATGTACTTTAAAAAGTGTCTGGAGTGGGTCTTTAAAGCCATAATGTCAGTACAACCTGTATAATCATTTTAGCATTTAGCTTAGTTAGCAAGTAAAACCACAAATTATTTTGATCTTCAAATTACTTTTTGAATTTATTTTTTTTCAGTTGCCTACTGAACCTTTACTAATATTGCGTGCAGGAAAATGCTAACAACCAAAAGGCAAAGTACATGCAGGGACAAAAAATTGGTGCTAGTTAAAAAATGAAATATATTTGGTGCCTAAACCCAGCCAACATTTACTAGTCTGGTGCTCTGTGCTGGGTTTGCCCCACTAAACCATTGCTTTTTCTTGACTGCAGGGAGATATTGTAACTTAAAATAACTTACTGTAAAAACAAAAATTCTTCCTTCCTTTTTTCACTTGTTTCTCTCCAGGTTCAGCGTGGTGCAGAAGCACACAGTGGAGTTCAACCAGCTGGCCATGGCTAACTCCGAGGGCTCAGAGGCGATGCTGAACAGGGTGATGACCAAGGACAACATTGGGGTGGCTGTGCTGCTTGAGGTCCGCAAGGAGATGATGGAGCTCTCCTGTGAGTAGGAGCCCTCCCCTGATCTTCTGGACCTAGTCATCTGTAGTTTACCCATTTCACTCATTGCCTTTTTTTACCCAGTTTTATTGGATGAACTGGGTTCTGCCACTGTTGAATTGAGGAGTACAAGAATGCAGAGGATCTTTTGTCTCAAACTAATTGAGTGGCTGGAGTGTAATTTATTAGTAATTACAGCACTGCACATGTCAAGGGCATATAACTAGCTGATTGATTTCATTAGCATCAGTTTAACAGATTACCCTTCCATATAGGTAACATCCGGGCTGTATAGTTAATTTTGTCCAAATTCTTCTATTTTCGGGCTCCCTGCTTACCTTTCCTTGTCTTCCCTCTTCAGCGGGCAAGTCACTCCATGGCATGGAGAAGCAGCTGCTACTAATAGCCAACGCCCACATGCACTGGGACCCAGAGTACTCTGACGTGAAGCTGGTCCAGACCATGATGTTCCTGTCGGAGGTGAAGAACATCGTGGACAAGGCCACACGCAGCCTCAAGCTGTCCTCAGTCTCTGGTGAGACCAATGCCATCCCACTGGTGCTGTGCGCTGACCTCAACTCCCTGCCAGACTCTGGTGAGTTAATCAGGCTAATGGTATTGGGCTGTATCTGACCATAGAGGATTAATCAATCATAATAATACAAGCACTGATGATAATAATCAGTCAATTACCTGGATCAGTTTACCTACACCTGCTGGTTTTTAATCTCGCCATCAATATGGTTGCTACTAGGACTGGGTATTGTCCCTAGACAATACCCCATGTTACAATTTACTTTTGATATTTCACATATACATATGGCTGAAATTTGCAATGGCTTGAAACAAATTATAGTGTATTTTTAAATTATTGTGATGTTTGGCTTAATTGAATGCATATATCAAAGATTGATTGATTTTAATACTCAATTGGGCTATTTAAATTTAATTAACTACTTACATTTTTCTGTGCACTGAAATAACTTATCAGTCCTACCAGGATTTAGAAAAAACAATTGATTTTGCAGCGGCTTTTATCAAAAACTGCGATGCAATTTGCGATATTTTTCATGTTATCTTGTAAAACTGCAGGAATGGATGACAATTTCAAGCCCACCCATCTGCCAACAACACTGTAAACTGCACACTCTGTTTTTAAAGATTTATTTTTTAGGAGTAATCCTCACACATTAATACCACTTTGAGCCGTCTGCTGCAAGTCTGTCCCACTAAACATGATATCTTTATTGTGCCTTTCTTTTATTTCCTTTTAATCTTTGTTTTCCCTACAATGTTTTTTGCCTGTTTTTTTCCCCCTTCAGGCTGTAATGCAGCATGCCTACAACTTGTTATTACATCATTAGTTGACCAATCACGTTCACGTCCCACTCTAACCTCACCTACACCTCAGGCATGTCAGCAGGTCTGTCTGTGTGCTGCCAGTTTGACACACAGAAAAGGAGAGAGAGGTCTGGACTGGTGGCTGGCCTATTTGCAATTTGAACAATTTCTAAAATGATTAAGCTGTGGCGCGGCCTGTCCAACAGATCCACAAGCCCACCGGGATTTGTCCCAGTTCTCCCACATTGTCCTCATGCAAAATCATATCAAAGTGCAAAAAAAGGCTCAGGATAACAGAAATCAAATGGTAAAAGTTGCATTTTTAAATGAAAAAAAAACACAACCTCCCTAATATGTGGGCGTGTTAAATCTGCACGCATTGTGCCAATTTGACCGTTTTATGTGGGACTATAACAGTTTTGCAAAATTGCAAGCTCTTGCAACTGGTTGAACTTGTGTTAAAGGCAGGGTAGGTAATCTTGTTTAGAAGTACTTTTTGATATATTTGTTGAATTTCTCTGTACATCCCGATAGCAATCAATAAATCAAGTGCTCTGACAATAAAATCCGGTGTCTCTAGCAGGCGCAGGACTGTAATAACTCCATCCAATCATTTAATTCGGACCAAAGGAAATGATTGCACAGACTATGTGTCTGTTTTCAGTACCTACCTACCTAGTAGTAGTAGTTTTCGTGTTTCGGGGGAGGGGCTTTGGCTGAAAGGACGGGTAGCATTATTTTTCAGCCTTATCTACCCTACCTTTAATTATTGAAATCTCAAAATCGCAACTTCCTGGAGAGACTGACTTATAGTAAACATAAGCACCAAAACTGTAACTTGGTGCTCTAATCAGCTGAACTTAATGTAAACGTACAGACTCAGTAAGTTGATGGAAAACATCTAGACACCGAGCAGTGTCTAGTCAGGTATGTGCAGACATTAGTCGGTTTATCATATTTTAATACCAAATGGAAAAGCTTATAGATGTTGCTTTAAACAAGTTAATCTTACCCCTTTTTGATTCCAAAATTGACTTGAGATTTGCTTGCACTATCCAGTGCTGCCTAACATCAATTGAGGCCTTTGTACTCCAAACAAAATTTGCCCCTCGATACAAGTATTGATATCAGGATTTGTAGAATCTGACATTGATTTTGTAATCAAAACAAAATTGTGATGTACTTGTGTAGTGTTTTTGTGTCCACTGCCACTTTCTGTCTGTAGTGGATGAAGATAACGGATGATAACTTCTCTCCCCCTGTCCAGGCGTGGTGGAGTATCTGAGTACGGGTGGAGTGGACTGCACCCACAAGGACTTCAAGGAGCTCCGTTACAGTGATAGCCTGACCAATTTCAACTGCAACGGCAAGAACAGCACGTCCAATGGCAGGATCACCCATGGCTTCAAGCTGAAGAGCGCGTATGAGAATGGCCTGATGCCTTACACCAACTACACCTTCGACTTCAAGGTGATTGTATTTGCTATCATCAGTACTCTGTGGCCTTTTTGTAAATATATGTAATTATTATGGCTACATTTTGGCAGTATGTCAAATATACCTTTATAATCTTTATGCCTCTGCGCCGGCGATAGCCGTGGCCAGAGGCCTTGAGGGAATGTGAGGGAATTTGGCACAAACGTCCGCTTGGACTCGAGGACAAACTGATTAGATTTTGGTGGTCAAAGGTCAAAGTCACTGTGACCCCACGTACGTCAGTCCCATTCTCCTGAATGCGATATCTCAGGAATGCCTTAAGGGAATTTTAATTCAAATTTGGCACGAACGTCCACTTTAACTCAAGGACGATCTGATGGCCGAGGCATACACCCGCGAGGCGGTATTTCTAGTTTTGTTTAATGCATTTGGTTTTTCCACATGCCTTGTGCCTGCTCTTATTTATTTTATTTTATTTTACTGTACAGCATACAGGCAAAGGTGACACCTTTCTTTTCTCTGCAGGGTGTCATCGACTACATTTTCTACTCCAAGCCTCACCTGAACATGCTGGGTATCCTGGGCCCCCTAGACCCCCACTGGCTCCTAGAGAACAATGTCAGCGGCTGCCCGCACCCCCACATCCCCTCCGACCACTTCTCCCTCTTCGCCCAGCTGGAGCTGCTCCTGCCCAACCTGCCCCCCCAGGTCAACGGGCTCCACCTGCCGGCGCGCAGGTAGTGAGTCCCTTACACCACCAGGGGGAGCTGCCACCAGAGCCTCTTCCCACCTACCAGCTCTTCCCTCCCCCACACTGGAGGAGGAAGACAAAAACACAACCTGTAAAATAATCGTACAGTGAGGTCTGGCCGACAGGGATTTCGTATAATGTTATAGATATTCTATATTTTTCTTTTTTCTTTCTCCTTTTTTCATTTATTTTTTGAACTGCTCGAGTCAATCCTGTTTGTGTATATTTTGTGTTTTGGACTCCCTTTCCTCCTCCGACCCCACCCACCCACTCACATGGCTTATGTCTTTACAACTGGAAGGGATGGTAGCTCACTCAGATTTGTCACGTTGGCCAATGTTTGGTATGAGAGAAAAGGAAACTGCAGGGGCTGAGGGGAGAGCATTCACCTTAAAAGCTCCAAAGCTAATGGTCTGCCTGTCTGTCTGTCCTGTACAAATCTCAAACCAGCAAAGTGCAGACGTGTCAGTCTCAGACCTCCATCATTGGCTTGTGCTTGTTTCCCCCTCTCCTCTGGGCAGCAAGCGTACTTTGCCAGTCTTTCTATGATACAGGAGACGTTTGTTGTCTGATGCGGTCAGGTTAGAGCAGCTATTAGCCGGTAGCTACGTGTCCCTAGAGGCGGATGTAGTGCAGTTTGAGTACAAGGTGAGATTTCCCCCTGTCATTCTGTGGTGCTGAGGCCTTCCACGTGGTCACGGCCTCCTGTGGTGCTACAAGTTAGTCTACACCTCTGACCCTAGCCCCGGTGCAGTAGCAACCAAACCCACAGACGCCTCAAGAACCAGGCTGCTGAGAACTACATTTGCTTGATTTCACATGCGCAGTAGGTAGCGTTAGTTTGCAGAGGAGGGATTTTGTGAGGAACTGAGAACAGCTACCATCCTATTAGCAGACTGTTTCACCCCCGCTTGTATACTTGTTAGGCTAGTCTTATACTTTTGAGCTCATATGGCCCATGTACCACCTTTTGGCCAAGGGGCAGGGGATTTAGGCTGATGGGCAAAGCGATGGGGGACATTTGCAAAGCTTTCTTTAGTACTGGTTGCTTTTAGGCAGAGAGTGAGTAATTGCTGATATACAGGAGTAAAACCAGCATTCCTCTCATTGTCTGGAGTTGCCATCCAACTCCATGCACACACACACACACACACACACACACACACACACACGTAATTTGTAGGCAGATCTGTAGCACTGTCTCCGAGGCCAGTAGTGACTTTCCCCAGCCATAAAATCCATACACAAAAGCAGTGGTTTTTTTCACAAGTGTTTGTACAGAATAGAAATCTAGATTCAGTCTTTACATGATTGTATATGAACCACAAAAGACCTGTTTTCTGGCGTTTTTTGTACTAAGAGTAAATTATGATCAGATTTGAAAAAAGAGATTGTATTGTAAACTATGGCTAAATTTTTATCCAGTTAATGTTAAGATGAATTGATATTACCAGCTTGTACAAAAGACGTAAGAAAAGGTTGTTCAAGGCGTTCGCTGTCACTATTTTGCACTCCCCGTAGATGAACTGTAATGTATCAGTATTGTTTTTTTTTTCTTTTTGTTTCTCTCTGCCGTTGTTTTTGATTTGCGAGCATATTACCGAGATTGTAAATAGACACCGAGTTAAACCCTGCCTGTTGCTTCTTGCCCATTAACAAAGCCATCGATCCTCACTGCTGCCATCAGTTTAGACTAAACGACATATAAGTCACAGCCCACCAGTGACTTCACCAGTGCTCTCCACACACACACACACACACACACACACACACACGCTAGTGATGTGTGGTGCAATGACTGACACAACCCCAGCAACTCATAAATCCCACATTGTACAAATGGAACATTGTGCCTCACTGTAGCAGTTGTCATTGTCTTGCACTATTTACAATCGGCGAACGCCTGAACAACCTTTTCTCCTTTTATTTTTAAATACTGTTGAGACATTTGTGAAGATTTTATGTCCTTTTTTGGTTTTGTTAATATTGATTTCCTTTTTTATGAGCTGTGACAATGTTATGATGATGTGTATATCCTTCCTATTCATTGAGCTCTCTAGTAATCAGGTATGCTATATCCACCGACCTTTTCTCTCCTTCAACACGACTAGGATGTCTTACCTTTATAACTCCACTCTGTTGGAATGTTTTGCACCCTCCTTGTACCTTAGCACAGCTCCTTAGCTCCTACCCCAACCATTTCCCCCTCATGAATTGTGCCCAAGCCTGTCCATCACTCTGATACGCCGTCACCACCCAACCTCAGACTAAACCTGCCCTCTATATTATTCTAGCTGTGTCTTTTAAATCCCTTTGCGCAACCACTTTGTATAGTTCTCTACCCTCGTCACTGCAGCTATAGTGCCATCTGTGGTCCCTTACCTCCTTATTGGACAGGTGGAAGGCCCACTCTATTCTGCTATTGGATGAAGAAGGGATGAGGGGCAGTGAGCTCACCTGTTTCTCTCTGATAGGCCAGATAAACATGTTGCTATGAATCTGTTTTGTTACATCCAGGACCAACCACCAAATCTGTCAATGGTGACTCTTTACTTCAACAGCCATGTTTTTACACTGATACAATGGAATGATGAGCACTTAATAGATTCAGATGCAGCTCCCCCCCCACTCCCGCTCCCAACACAATGTTATTAATAAATAAAGATCTCATCACATTTTAATGTAAATGTCAATGAAATTTAAGTGAGAGGGAAGCAAGTAAATAGGAACATAATTTTAGTCCTCAAATCAAGGTTTCTTGTCCCATTTGTTTGCCCCCTTACATGTTTTTTGTTTTGTTTTTTAACTTTATTTTCCCCCAATGGAAACCAATGTGTCCAGTTTGATTTTCCTGAATTGCATTAGTATTGTAGTAGATTTAAAGACTAGCTTTTTTTGTAAAGTGTGAATAAAAGATGTATCTCATGTTTCCTTTCTAAAAAGATATTGAATTGTGTTGTGTAAATCACGAATTCTATGATGGTGTTATGATTGCTACTTTGTTTTTACTTTTACTCAATATTTTTCCATACTTTATCCCATCACAAACCAAATCCTCTGTAGAAACCATGGTGAGACATTGTCTTAATAGAGTGATTAGAGAAGTTGAATGTTTCTGATGACGTCTCTTAGAATGAAGGATCGAGTGCTTATTGGATGAATTGTACCCGAGTGTCATTGGTCAAACTTTTCAGGACAGGGAAATTCAACCTCTTTTACTTTTCAGCTTTATTTGGGATGTTGCATGGCACTAGCTGATGTGTGCTAGTGCCCTTAGGATAGGACAGCAGTGCTGTCTTACTAGTGGCTGCAATTCCGTACTAGAGCACTACTCCTGACTGGTGTAAACGTGTTTGTCAGACTATGCTGAAGACGTGCCGCTGGTAGCTGGACTGGTCCTGTGATGATTTGAGTACTATTAGTCCACCTCACTCTGTGTTCTTGTGCATCACAGTGGTTATACTAGCTAGCTACTTGATAGTAACTGATTTGATTCTTGGATCTTTTCGGTTGTTTGCCCCCCCCCCCTCCACCACCCTAACTCTGAACCTACAGACCGTGGCTTTTGATTGAATGGAAATTGGCAAATCACAGAGCTGAGAAATGTCACCCTGTGAGGGATCACATGTTTGCTTTGTACGTTTTCACTATTGCATTGTTTCATAACTGTCATTTTACGGATAGGGTGATTTCCTAGGCTGCATCCTTTTGTATCGGTGCACACCAAAGCTGCTTGTAGTTCAGTTCTCTGTTGATGTGTAAAGCTCCCTCACCAACCATTCGCACACTATCCAGTCATAGTCTTCATGAAATGTAGGGCTGTAAGGAAAGCAAGGTACTTTTGCCTTTTCCTTGAATTACATGTACACATTACATCCATTGTCAGTTTGGTTCACAACTCTTGAAATCATTTCAGATGCATCCTTTTCCATAAACTTGGCAATAATACCCAGAAATTGACACCTTCAGTTTGTTTTCGTTTGTTTTTTAACATTTTATCTGGAAACTGTAGCTATCACCATTTCCAACTGCAAGTCATTTATTTCTTTTTTTAACCCCTTTGTAACCCACCTCACAGACCGGCTTGTTTCCTCCCACCTCTTTGCGGTTTCCTTTTTTCATCCATCTTGTATATTTACTCACCCCCCCTCCTCCTCCTCCCTGCCGATCTAGTGGTCGTTGTTCAATGATCAGGATTGTCTATCTGTAGTCAGCTGAGTACATATATTGATCTGTGTCACTGTGTTAATGCACTGGACCAACTATTGTTTACCATTCATGAAATACCAGCAAAAAAATAATGAAAAAACACTTGCACAATGTTGTAGAATGTCCATTAACCCAGATGAGAAATCAAGGCAGCTGTTTTCAAATCAACACATACTGTTTAAAAAGAAACTGAATGGTAAACAATGCTCTTTCTGTTGTACCCCTTAGCCGTCCTCTCGATTCTCTTTGGACTAGTTTTTTTTTTCTGTTGACTACAGGTTCTGCTTGTTTCCTTTACACCTACCTATGTATTTTCCTACTTCTGGTTGAAAATAAATTCTATATTATCTGTTTCAAGCTGTGTCACCTCTTATTCTTTGCAATGGATATTGAAAATAAATTCTATATCTGTTCTTGTCTTGCCTCCTTTGCTTGCTTTTTTTCCTGGAGTTTTTTTTTTCTTCTTGTTTTGCAGACTGCCACATTACAAAGTGATGGCATTTCTGGTGTGTCACTCCAGTAATTCTATCTGCCATTTCTAATGTAACAAATACACCTTGCAAGCAAATCGCTGGTTCACAAGGCAGAAACCTAATCGATCGATCCGGGCCATTTGAAACATGGGTTTTGTGCGTTTCCCAATTTCTGTTAAGTTTAATACTATAGGCAGGAGTGGTTTGGTATTGTAGCAGTGTAGAGAAGAGAACTTGGTGAGAGAGAGAACGATTAGAACAGTGGCCATCAATTGTGCGATCGAGGCCGAAGAGTACGCAGGTTTTCATTTGAACCAACCAGTACAGCAGCTGACTTCGCTCATTACTTCCCTCTGTCTGGTTGAAGATGTGCTAATCAGTGGGTGTGTGGCTTGGAATGAAAACCTGCATAGCCAGGACCATCATGGCACATGATTGCAGCCCACTGGGTTAGAGAGACTGTTCTTGGAGGATGCTGGTTCGAGCTCCTCCATTGGCAAGCATCCACAACCCCCTGAAGTGTCCTTGAGCAAGATACCGAATCATTAGCAGCTCCCCTGGGTGCCGATCTGGAGCTGACCCTGTACTCCGACTGTCCTTGAGGGTGGCAAATGTTTTCCCTACAGTGACCAATTAAGTTGAACATTGCAGTTGTTTACACACTAACACTGGTACTTGAGGCACAATGACCACAACATGTTACTCATGTACCAATCCCCTGAACCAATTCTGCTCAAATACAAGCACATTTCCTGCTTTACACTCAGATTGCAGTTCTAAACCCCACGACACACAATTCTCTGCATTTGGCACAATCTTCATGAATAAAATCTAATTTCCCTGCGGGGATCAATAAAAGTCATTCTTCAGACTGACATTCAAAATGCTAATCTTAAATTTCCTGCTATCCACACTGACTCCTCACATTGTTCAATTAGCAATCAGCTTTAGCAATGAAAGGGCCAAGTTAGCTCTTCTGTTTTGGAGCAATGGATGACAACATAGGAGAGAGAGAGATGCATAGCAAGAGTGAGTAACGGGAGGAGGAAGAGGACATCTACTCTCATTACAGTATTCTAGAACTGCATATCAATACAGCACTAATGATTACTGTATTTGCAGGTCCACTTACAGTAATGCAAATAGACCGTAGTAGGGGTAGACTGGGGTCAGTTGTAACATTTTTAACTTTTTTTTTTGGTAAATTTCAGGAGCCAAATCCTCTAAAGCACCAAATTTTTTTGACGTGATAGCTATACTTGTCTGTTAACTATTCATACCACCCAAAAGCCCTTACCATGTTCCCATGTGAAGATGTTTGAAATTAAATCAAGGGTCCAAAATGTTACAATTGACCCTACCCGTAGTGTCAGTTGTAACATATCAATTCACTAAGCTTGTGAGAGAGAGATTTGCTATTTCAACATTATTTCATTATTATTCAACATTATTGTACCAGAAAAACACTTTCTGTCAAACAGCATTTTAGTGCGGCATATCGTGCAGCGCGTGTGACGCACAAATATCACTTGAGCTCTGTTGACACACACATGAGTCTTTTGAGCTTCACCCTTGTGCGACGAACTTTTTGAGAAAAATAGTACAGTCTTTTGTGCATTATCACACCTTTATTATACATTTGTAATTGTAAGTAACACATGAGTTGTAACTGTTACAACTGACCCCACATGGTTAGCCATGACAAAATCTGATATGCTAGTTAAACACTTTAGAACTGACATGTGTCACTCATGCTAACTCAGTCACCTGGATAGTGATCAAAACTAGTTCATTTTGGTTTCATTTGCAACAAAACTTGGACACAAGCCAAAATGTGCTTCAGGTTTTAAAATGTACTTTCATACCTCAAAAACAGACTTTTGTTGCTAAGATCTCCAGAAATGTGAGTACTCTTCTCTTACTTGCAGGAAGGGGACCGTACTGAGCACGTGCACAGCGAGTGACATCATTGTAGCTTGTTGCTGATTGGACCAACTGGCAGTGTTACAACTGACCTCGGTCCCCCTCCCACTGTAAACAGAACGTATGTTTCATGTATGAGATTGAGTATGTATTTCTTCTTTGTATTCCTATAAAGTATTTACAGTATGTACAGTATTTTATTTTATTTGTATCCTTTGCAGAACTGAAAGATTACCACCACACGGGTAGGGAACGAGACCGAAATCATCACCATGGTTCTAGAAAACAATGCCATAACAATAAGCAAATACAAAGTAAAATAATAGAAAACATATTCCAAAATATTGACAGTGAGTTTATAAACACTGGATCGTGTCATGCACCGAAAGCAGATGAGGATGAAACAGCTCTGCAGGGTTGAAAGGAACACAGAAAGAGTCAAAGTGCAAGTACGTCTTATACATTCCCACAATTGATGCATATAACTGTATAGACATGTTACAGTATTGTAATCCCAAGGTTTTGTACTTTGCAATACTGCTCTAGGTCTATTTCTGATATTGTCATGTTGCCTGTTTCAAAGAGTTGTTGAGCTAGATGCAGCTGCAGTGGTGCATCAATTCATCATGAGGTTGGCTTCAACCTTGTGAAAAGACGAGGAAGGGGAAGGAATGTCATCGGCCAGCGTGCCATCGTCAAAGTCCTTGGCCAGTGAGGACGGAACATCACTAACATCACTATGTAACATCACATTAACCACCACGGTGGCGTCTGTCACCATGCCACCCTTGGCCCCTACAACACACGTCTGCCCGTCTCATTACATTCCTGGACACACTAAACAACATGTTCATTTCACCAGACCAGATAGATGGACCAGAACAGGCCCAGGTGCATTGTCATCAGGGACAAGTTTCCACCGGGCTGCTCTGGTCCGCAACTGGTCCATTGACCACCCACACTTTTTAGTAGTCAATCGCCCACCATATTCTCCATTTCTCAGTCTGATTGAGGAGTTTTTTTCTGCCTGGAGATGGAAGGTCTATGACCGAAATCCCCATACGCGTATACTCCTTCTGCAAGCTATGGAAGATGCATGTGCAGATATAGTTGTAAAAGCTTTTCAGGGCTGTGTGTGTGTGTGTGTGTGTGTGTTTGCCATTTGAACACAAAATACAATTTTGAGAAGACATAACATTGTTTTATTATAATAATAATAATAATAATAATAATAATAATAATAAACCTTTATTTAACCAGAGAGATCACACTGAGATTTGCATCTCCTTTTTAGGTGAGCCCTGGCCAAGAAAGCAGCACGCAACAGTTGCATACAAATAAAAAACAACAACAGCACCACATAATACAAACACATCAATGGGTTAAAACAGTGCAAAATGCATGAATTAAATTAGAAGAAATTAAAATTAAAACAGCTCCCTATCATCTCCATGGGCAATGTACAATGCCACCTAAAAACATGTACATACTGATGTCAGCAGCTCCACAATTTGAGTTTTAAAACAATCAATGGATATAAGGTGATCCAGTTTCAGGTCCTTTTGCAAAGTGTTCCAAGATGCGGGGGCAGCGTAGCTAAAAGCCCTCTTGCCTAAGTCAGTTTTTATGCGTGGAACGTTGTACTCTAAACTGAACTAAACTAAACTTGTACTAAACTGACATGGCCTTTATGCAGCTTCATCACTCCAAAACTAGCAAAATATATGAGGCGGACAGCGGAGGTCCCTGGAAGACCTGGCGGTGTTATTGCTGTAGCCTGACGGCCCCATCGCCACACACAAACACAGACACACAATCAGTGGAAAGTGGAAAGTGCTGAGTCTATCAGACTGTTCTGCTAACAGCGGATTTACAGAGTGGACGCCAGCATGATGTCATGCCTGCAGCGGACCCTCTCATCCTCTGCTTATTGGCCCACAAGCTTCTGTGTTTTTAACAGTCAAATCTGCTTATCACTATTCAGCTGCTCTCATAGCGGCTGGATCGCTGCTGTTTGTGTAAGTGAGGAGTGTGAGGACGCCTTTGGACCGGTCAAGCCCCGCCTTATTGTGGTTCAGTGGGTCGTGAACACCCGAACCACTCACCCATGCTCATTGCTCAAGATTTTAGATGAGATTTGCTCTCGCTGTTTCCTGATCACAAGACAGTGTTTTCTCAATGGGTTGCTCTCCAGAATAACTAAGCATCAAGCAGACTGTTGCAGCAGTAGTGGCAGAATCTGTATACACACATCCGAAACTGTCTGTATCTAAAGTGACATTTCACTACTGGACTAACCCAAACTGAACTCAACCTTCAACACTGCTGACGTAGATACACATCCGGTACAGCAGCTGGAACCGGTGCCAAGAATGTCTAACAGGAACTGCAATTATCTGGGCTTGCATGGTAGTAGGTAGCAGTAGTAGTGTATTGTCCAGGGCAGGGCATTCATCACTTCACTGAGTGTGTTGCCCTGTGCCCTGGCCTGTTCTGCCTTTCCCTGCCCTACGCTGCCCGATTCTGGTATTTTTAGCTGTTGTTGCCATTTTTCTCCTCTATGGCTCTGACATTTCCTTCCGCTCACCCTCTCTTTTCTTTCGCACTCTCTCTTGACCTGTGTTCTTACCCTTTCTTTCAGCGGCTTCCGCTCTCTCCGACTACTTACTTCGCAGTCTCGTTCTTTCTCTTTGCTTTTCAGCCCATTTTCTTCTTTTTATAGTCTTTAATTCTCTCTCTCTCTCTCCTTCTCCATCTCTCATTCTCTCTCTCTCTCTCTGGTGGTTTCTGCCTTCAAGCTGTTTAAGTGAATGGCTGAGTGCTCCTTGACTTGGCCCAGTGAACCAGACCATGATCCTGTGGGCTGACAGGTTGAGCCTGCCACTCTCTCCACTGTTGAAGTGGAGGTCAACAGTGGGATCACAACCCTGTCTGGAGCTGTATTAGAAAAGCTCGCTAGCTATAGGAGGTCTGTCATACTCGCTCGTAAACAGAAATGCAGAGTAAGGAATTTAGGAATCCGGATCACTGCTTCAGCTTCTAATGTTAAAATGGTAGGATTTTCTTTGGGGGGGGGGACCTTCCCAACTGTTTAAAAAACTTGTATACTTTTCACAGTTTATATTTGGTATTTACCACGCGAACATCTTAACAGTTAAATGCTACATAATTGTCCTGATGTTTTTGTTGCATGCTAATGAGCAGCTTTCACTGGCTCCCCGGTTGTGCTGCTAAATAACAATTACTTCTGTTGCATTGGTTCTGAGGGAGCGACACAGCCAATTGCCTCAAGCAATGTCTGCTTTTGTTTGTCCTAATCAGTGCCACAGCGGTAGAGATGCTTTTTAATCAAGCATTTTACCCGGGCAGCTGTTGAACGCAACCCCATGACAAGAGAAATCAGCGTTGCCTGTCATCGGTGTGACCGGTGGCATCGTGTTAGGATTGCCAAAAACAGTCACACCGCACTCCTGCCTTTCCAAACCCTCAACCGTAACGTTGACCAGTTCCCCCCGGAAATAGCTGTGTTGTTGGGGTTAAACCGCTGTGGATGTATTTGTGTATGCAGATTGTACTTCTGACCGTTGTTTCAAATTTAATTTTCTTCTTTCTCTTGTATTTTGCAGGATTTGAAAAAGCCTTTTGATAAAGCCTGGAAGGACTACGAAACAAAAGTGTAAGAATCTCATTATATATCTACAGTAATCAACGGCTGTTTGGTTATATCAGAACAGATGAGAAATAATTCTAAGAAATTCAACCAGCATTATATGTTCTGTCTGTTCATTGGCTAAAATTGCACAAGCCACTGACAAAGTTCTTGAAAACTTGTGATTATATAGAGATATTGTCATAATTAGCTACAGTCTGTGTTTGCAGTAGAGATTCAAACTGCTGGAGTCCCATGTGGTCATCAAATCTATATAAGGAAGTGTGAAATGTGCAATGTATGTCTTGTCCCTGTCTGACCTGTGACTGTCTTCTTGACTAACCACTCTCCCCCTGTGATTTTCTGCCGACACGTCCTTGATAGTGTGAATCTGCAGCCCTTGTCATCACCTTCACAGTGACACACCATTTTGATTGTGCATGCAAAGGATACATGACATTTTATAGCACTTTCATATATTTTGCAAGCTGCAAAGGACATTCTTTACTGAAAGGGTAATACATTTTCTTCTCCAAACCAATCCGATGAGACAGTACTGACTTTGTACTGAAACCAAGAGTTCAGCCGGATGCT
>CABFOS010076966.1:0-17059 GCA_900660315.1 Diretmoides pauciradiatus | reverse complement strand
CAAAAAAAAAAAAAATAGAGGCCACGTTTCGGTTTGAACATCATGTCCTGTGTTGCTGTTGAGCTCACAAGTGTGTTTCTGCAACTCCTGCTGTTCCAAGTTTCCTACAGCACTGTTAGCGGGGGCGTGTGTCCTCGCGCTGCTTACTGAGGGATCAGGGAAGGAGGCAGACTAATAATAACCCGGGTAAAGACAAAACAACAGGTATTCCTCACTACAATAACACATCTAGCTATTGCGTTAGATAATTACCGTCATGTTTCAGGATCTGTCAGCGACTTCACAGACAAGAAGTCCAAATGAGATACATGAGGACGTGTTAAAATGAGAGAAGACAGGAGACACGACACACACAGGCTAACACTGTCAGTTTAAAAGCCACATGTCTTGCTTAACAAATCAGTGTATTTAGCAGCCGATAGACAAATCTTTAACATGAAGTAACGTTATCTCCACGCAGCCCCCATACATAGATAATGTTACGCGCACTTAGCTTAGCTTGAGATTAGCCGGCGAGCTAGCTAAGGTTAACTGAGGTAAAATAAATCACATAACGGCGGCTTACCTGCGAGTTTAAACGGCTACAGTATTGTGGACCGGCTGGTTTTGATTAGTCTTCCTGGTTTCTTCCGAGAAGAAGGCAAATCCAAGTGAAGCTCTTTGCCATTCCCCCGTCTCTCCGGTCTCCGGTGTCCGCGTCGCCGGGCGGTCGGTCGGTGAGCTGCCCGGTTGCCGGCTCGTTAGCTAGCTCTGTTGTGCTTAGCTGGCCATCTAGCATCAGAGTGCTACTTTAACCACGGGGGACGAGTCTCTTCTTCACAGCACAAACTGTACAACAAAGCTCACAGCTGCGCCAATGTCCACACAATACAGTTCACTGTCTAATAACTGCCTGAATACTTGTCCCCACACAGGAGGACTGATATGTCTGTCGGCTCCCTCTCCCCCTCAGCCAGTCATGCCGTAGCTCCGCCCACTTTGAAGTTAGTGTCGCCTTAGCTCCGCCCACTTTTTTGCCGTTAGTGTCGCCTTAGCTCCGCCCACTTTATGTCGTTAGTGCCACCTTAGCTCCGCCCACTTTTCTGCTCTCCGGTTTCCCCCCCTGAACTCAGCCCTGCGACGCTTCATAAAACTTCCACTGCCTGCCCACTTATCTGTTCATGCGGGACACACACCAGGGGAATGTGTCACTTATATGCTATGCACACGATGATGCAAAAATATATATATAACCTGGTCATTTTATTATTAGGATATTGTTTTCTTTGATATAATTAGCTGAGAATCATGCTGTCATCATCATAACTGTGTGTGTATGTTTGCAGTTTTATTATGCAATCAGCTCAGCACTGGTTATTACATCTGTTTCCAGTACACTGTAATGATAACCGCACACTCGCTGTAATTTTAGTACCAGTGAGTTAACTCTTCTACTCTGAATGCCATGCCATAAGACCACAGACGCATTCATCATTATCAGTGGTGTGTGGACAAATTGTAAGTAGCAAAATCAAAGTAATTCAAAAGTTAATAGGGCTACACTGACACTGACTTAAACACAGTGTTGAATACCAAAGCCGCAGCAGCTGACTATCCAATGTTTAGCCAGGATTTTATCCTGAAAATGCACAATGTCCTTGATGTGGCAGCTACAGCATTATTTATGATGACGTTATAGAGGCAGCTTACTGGTTCCAGTCCCCATAACACATTGGAGATCACTGGGGTACATCTACAGCGTCTCTTGCCACTGCCAAAATGCCTTTGGGCTGCCAAAATGCCTGTGGGCAGGGTGCCAAACTCCTACTAGGCCTGACCTCTGTGTAAGGGTGGTGTGTGTGTGTGTGTGTGTGTGTGTGTGTTCTACTGCTTTTTCCTTTTTCTGCTAGGCCTGAAGACCTAGCAGCAGATCACACGGTTGCTTGTGCAACATTTTCAGTAGATTAGGTCAATATTTACACTGCAACTACCAACATACAGAAATACTTAGTGTAAGTTGAGGACATTAAGTCTAATGATTGAGTAATCAATGTTCCTCTTGACACAATCTCCTGTGTCACTGACATGAAAAAAGAGCCTTGTAAGTAAACACCAAAGATCAAACACACACACACACACACACACCCTGCTATCCACCAAAATACCAGACTCTATGTTGATGCGGATTTAAAAGACATTACAATAAGTATTGATGATAACATTTTCAATACTAAACAAATAAATCATAATGAGGTTTTCTTTCATTGGTTCCATGTCTGTCATCAACATCACCTCTAATTAACCTCTAGTTATGGAGAAAACTAAACTGATTAATCAATTATGCTGTAGACTTGATTAGGGTTTGAGAATCAAGCAAGGCATGTGAGAATATTGTCATTCAAGGTCATTATGTTGCACAGTGGTTCAGCAAAGACAAAGAGATGTCAGCATCAGTGAGCAAAGACAGAGATGAAGTGAAGGGTGTGTAACGTATTACTGTGACATCTCTCCCATCTGGACATGACCCAAGGCCCTGTCCTCTAGCAGTCTGTTCGGGGGATCAGATCGGTTGGATCCACAGCAGAGCCAGGACACGGCAACATCTCCTACAGAGGTGGGGTTTCAAATACTAACATACCATGAACATACCCATTAGAAATTTAAAAAAGGACAACATTTGCATCACTGAAGAAGAAATGTGAACATTTAGAGACAAATGTTTGTGTGCAGGATCACGCACAAGCATGAAACAGTTGAAGTTACTGTATGCTCACACATAGATTTGGGAGGAGACAGAGGGACATGTCTCCTTCATTATTGCAAGGATGAATTTCCCCAACAATTAATTTCTGCCTCTAACACATATGCGGTACTGCATTTTTTCTCACTCTGCGTTTTTCACTTGTACAGAAACACATTTTGTGATTGGTTTTACAAGCAAAAACACCCTTGTCCTTTAAAACTACAGCCCTTCTCTTAGTTGTTTGTTAAGTAAAGTTTTTTCAACTAAACATTAATTAAAGACATCAACACATTAGACTGCCTTGTTTCTTATTTTGATTGTTTGCCTTTTAGATCTCAGGTTCAATTTAACAATGTCTTTCTGTATTTTACAGTAAATCTCTGTCTCTCATACCAGCATACTTTTCTCATGTAAATTTATATACTTTGTTACAATCTTGCTGATGAAATGAATGGAGTTGCATTTAGACTACTGCTATGCCCACAGTGTGTCCTTGAGAAGTTGAAATGAAACCTATGCCCTTGTGCTCATACCTGCATTTTCTGTTTTGATAACGTATTGTACATCCAACAGATCTAGCTAGCAGCTACAGCATACTGCAGCCACTGTTATTGACCACTTTAACCTGACATGTCTACATAAAAAACATGTTTAACTTATCATAAACCAATTCCAGAAATTAGGGTGATCCATTTTTCCTTATTTCAGGGTCCTTCCTGAAATATTCCACATTCCTTTCCAAAGGGATTAAGTGGCTTCTGTAACAAATGGTTACATGATACAAAATGGGCTGATTAATATTTAAGAGGAGACAGAAAATACTTCGCATGGGAAAAGAAGGTACCAAGCTGTCACTTTAAAATGAATGTGTAGCGCCCTCTATTGGCCAATGTTTGCGGAACAAATTACCACGAAGGCAAATAAGAGAAATTATGAATTAAAATGTCAAACTTCATAACAAATTCCCTAGTTAAAATCCACTACATTATCTTCCTATTTCCCTAGTTCTCGTTGTGAAATAGCCTACTGAACGCAGGCTGCACAGAATACTTGCCCTGTGTGTCCTTCACTGCAGCAGAAGTGGAGCCCATGAGTATACAATACAGTACCAGTATACCATACAGTACCATTCTACCTACAGCATTGGCATGACTGTACTTTTCCCCACGGAGCCTAAGATAGAGACTGCACCACTAATTTGACCACAGATAGGTTTCTGTCAATTAATCCTGTGATTCTACCATCATGTTACAGTGCAGTGGAGATGCTTGACTTTCTTTACTATCATAACAAAGTGGAGTCAATATTATGTACTTGATGGCAGACCTTGGTGTAAAATGTATACAGTATATGCACCATCATGTCTTGTAGTAGTGTAAGGGAAAACAACAGATGTAGCAAAGACCTACTGGTGTCTGTAATTTGAAATTAAATGAATGATGTTATTGTACATCAATAAAGGTCATACATAATTTGTGAAACAACAAGATGTAGGCCTTGAACACTGTTGTTTTCAACAAGATGCCAAAATGCAGCCACCAGATGGCCTCAATGACACTAATAAATAACAGTCTAATAATTTCCATCACAATGATCTCAGAACATTTAATTGATGCTTAAAATTAAATGAGTAAATTCAGTAAATTATGCTCACCTGAAAATCTACATTTTATATCCCAAATACTGTATGAAAGCTTGCAGAAACAAGTCCTTAGAATACCGCTGGAAGTTTTAAAATAACTTATTAGCTTTGAGAGTTGCTAATGTTTACAACACAATTAATCAAACAAACTTGTTTTAAAATGTGTACTAACTGGTGCTACTTGTGAATGATCTTGTCTTGGTGTGTATGGTACATAGTGTCTGGTAGTGTCGGGTAGTGGCATATAAGAAAGCTTGCCAACCATCCATATTTCTAAATCAAGCAGTAATTGCGTCTGCAGTTTCACCTCAGCCCACATTGAAAGTGATCTACCCTGCAGATGTGTGTCAAAGCAAAAAACAACATCAGTGCAGGAAGTGGTTTTCACAGAGTCTGACAAACCCCAACAGGAAGTGCAGCATCGCTCTGACGGGAAACTGAACCCAACAGTCAAACGTCCACACATGCACACCCACAGGTATCTGATAGCAGATGGATATTGCTGAGCTTTAAAACGATGTGTTACTTTACTGTATGGATTATATGCTGAATAACAGCCATGTGCATGCAATATTAATGAACTACAAGTATGAACATAGAGTTGAGAAAGACCACACCATTGCCACAAATCTAATGTGGTAATGGATCATCTTGAGGAGGGATCTATGCACATGCGCTATTGGTTGAACTATGAATTTGAATAGACTTTTACACAAAGCTACTAATTTTGTTGAGCAGGAGAGATGTTGTCTTTGCTGATATATGTCATTGCCAAGTATACTGTACTTATAAATGTGGAAACATAAGTCTTGATATCTATATTTTATAGCTTTATCTTTATGCAATAGCTCTAAAATCTACACCTACACTGCATAAGCCCAAACAGTTAGTACTGCAATGCTATAGACACATTAAATTACGTGTGTTACAGATTAGATACATTAGAATAAATATCTTAATCAGTCTTATTTGAATAGACGAGAAGAAGAGAAGAATGAGGTTATGAAGTGGAGTAGTCTGCCTTTCAAACTCCATAGATGAGATGAGAAAGGATACACATTTAAATTAGGTCAGAATGGAAAAAACAACATTTCTACTTTGAATATTTATAACTGACTGGTGAAATGACAGGCAGATGTCCTCTGCACTCACAGAAAGACTTCCTTTGAGTTGAGGGAGGGGCCAATAACTACCTACAGTAAAAGAGTTAGATGCTGAAATCAAACACTTTGAAAGAGAGGATTATTTCTTCAAGACTTCCCTGGCCAAGTGCTAAGAAGAACACCAGCGAAAGAGATGCATTTGGAGGTAAACCCTTCTGTAAAGTCATAAAATAGTGGAAGCAGAAGTGAGGAAGAGAAGTATAAAGGGGAAAAGTGAAGAGAAAGAGTATACACGGTAGACACGATAGTAAGATTTCTGAAAATAGGTGACCCGCTTGGTGTTAGTGTGTAAGAAAGCAACCATTGAGTGAGGAGAGAGGATTAGAAACTGTTCAGAGCTGCGGCAAACCAACCACAGACCGTCAGTCTCATGTTGAATTTGTTGCCAAATTAAATTTTGCAACACAGGAAACAAGAGAAAATCAAGATAGAACCAACAAAGGCACGGATAGCATAGACGTGCTTAACACACAAAACAATCACCAGGACAGTGTTGCATCAGCAGGGGGAAACAGGTGAGGGCTTCTATTCAAAAAAAAATTAAAAATTGTTTGATGCAACCTTGAGATGTTGAGCAATCAACTGTAGTTACACACCCTGAACATTTGAAATGGGCACTGAGGAAAAAGATCCAGAGCCGGCAGCTCAACATCTACCGAAGGAAATAGGGTCGACAGAGAAGGAGAATGAACCTCCAGCGGAGCATCCTCAGAGCCAACCACCTGAGAATAGTGAGTCCCTCAACACATACAAGTGGCACACTGGCTCCAAGGGAAAGCTCGATGAGATGAAAGAAGAAGGAGAACAAGGAACAGCTTCAGCAACGTCAACAATGGATAAGGCTCAGAAAACCTCCACCAACAAATGGAGCAAGATGCACAATTGGCGTAAGGCCTTGAGTGAGGACCCTGGGAACAAGTCTTCATCCATGGGGAAAGGTGGAGAAGCAAACAAGTCAGATAAAGGAACTGCGACCAGAAAGAACCCCTTCAGAAGAGCTCTGTCTGAGCCTCCCGGGGTTCTGTTTGCAGCCCAGACAGCTCCATCCTCAGCTCCCGGAGAGGCCTCGGGGGTCTCCTCTACGGACACTCCTCAGAGAGGGGGTGGAGGAGCACTCTTTAGAAAGTATCTAAGGACTGTGTCACAGAAGCTCAAGAGGCCCAGGCTGCAGAGTCGGAACAGCACCCCGACACTACTACCAGGTGAGGGGGCCGAATGCACTCAGTCACAAAAGTTAATTAAAGCACATTCATGCAGTCTATCATCTCCTTTTTTTTTGTAGTTCAAGGTCAGTGCATTAGTTACCTACTTGGGGTACAAGGCAGGGAATTTGCAAAACCAAATTGCTTAATATAAGGCTTAATTGCTTAATTAATTAATACTGGAATGATACTGCCCAATATGTGATGTTTGAACAAAGCAAAGTAAAATATGCTCCTTTTATGAAATGCATTCACACACCATTTCTGTCAGCAAAATGGTGACCCCATGTGGTTCACGGTATTTTTCATTTGTATGAGGGATCAGTCAATGATATTGTTGGCTATGTGAGTATTTTTTACCTCTGCCAAGGAGGTTATGATTTCACCCCTGTTAGTTTATCTGTCTGTTAGCAGGATATCTCAAAAATGTAAGAACAGATTTCCATAAAATTTAGTGGACAGATGCAGAACCTTGGGCCAAGAAACAATTGATTAGATTTTGGTGGTGATCTGAATGGGGGATTTCCACCCATTCATGTTTTTTAGCAGTAACTGATGATGATGATGATGTCTTTGGGTGTAACAATAAGAATTGGGGGAAGTTTGCCCTCTCAAAGGGCCTTCTAGTCAATGAATTACAATTATTATTATTACTACTGCATATTACTAGTAGAGTATAGTGTTAGAGTGTTTAATACTATATTGGACATCCAGTATCCCATACATCCCGTCAAAACTACTAACAAAAACAATCAAAAACTTACAAAAACAAGAGAGAAAAACAAAACCAGCGGTATCAAGCCATATCCCATAATGCTTGTGATACGTATAAAATGCAGTCCACAGTTGTAGTGTAAAATGTTGATTAACATGTACATGAAGAAAGAAATACAGAGGCACCACAGGATGTGCGTAGTTTGCCCTGGTGTGCCATGAGGGGGAAGAAGAAGATAGAATCAAGGCAACAGCGTCAGCAACTAGAAATGGGAGTGGCCAAGTGTTGTATGAGATAAGTGCCATCAAGCCATAATTACCCCAAAAAATGCAACTGAGGGTCAACATGTGGCCATAATTATGTTGCTGTTGGGTCCATAATTAACCTGGTAATAAAGATTACTCTACCAAGACAGAGATAAATATATTTGTCATTTGTTTTGCATATTATATGCATTTAATATGTAATGGCATGGTGTGGTATAGAGGCATACACCAGTGTTTATTCTGTGCAGTTCAGTAAGTTGTACAGAGATGGATAGGGAGATGCTTTAACACTTTGTTGTCTGTGTACATGTATGCTTGCCTGGTAGATGTGGGTGAGAATGAGTCTGCAGCCATTGAGCTACCAAGGCTACAGTGGGCCCCACCCCAAGAAGTCCCATTGTGGGACATCAGCAACTGTGTCCTTGAAGATGGGCAAATCCTCATCTCTCCAGAGGAAGAGGTACCAAATCACAGACCCTCCACTCACCTCTTCCCCATCATAAATCTTCTCATTGCACAACAACAACAACAACTACTACTACTAACAGTACTATTATACCTGCAAACCCAGAGCGCACTATCATTAAACAAAAAGGGGAAAGTGCTACACTTCCACTGAAAACTGGACACACAGTTACAAATGTTGAGAGTCATCATGTCTTGATAGAATAACAGAATGTGTCTTTCTCAGCCAGTGATGTGGACCCGTAACCGAGTCAGCAGCTGCCTTTCCAACCTCAGCATGCAGAACCTTGCAGAGATCAACACAGGTCAATCAACACACACACACACACACACACACACCTAAATTAAGCAAAACTATCATCGGATTAATTTAATTTAAAACACAGTACACACTAGGCAACAACACACATCACAGCTACTGACAGCAGGACAATATTAAGAATGACTCTGTAGCCAGGCACAGAGGAAATAGCTATTAGACTATTTATGCGTGTGTGCGTGTGTGTGTGTGTGTGTCAAATTGCTTCCTCTAAGTTTTGAGGTAGATAGCATCGCCTCTGGGTGTTCCTCTGGAGCAACCGAGGCTGGTTAAGTTGTGCGCACTGAGAGAGAGAGAGAGAACATATTTGGTATCTGCTCTCATTCATTGTTCAGCTCTGGCATATTGCTCAGAACACGTTTTCAGGCTGCACTGAGTTCTACATTGGTCTTGTTAGTTGGTTTGCTGGTGCTGTATCAATGCAAACATCCATTTCATGAAGAGAGGACGACCATGAGGACAATTGTATGAGATCTACGTAACAAGATTTCCACACATCTCTGGACTAAATGATGGGATTTAGACGCTGGATTGTATGTGGTGGCGCTTTGGGTAAGCAAGGAGAGAAAACTGTGAAGCTGTCGCATGCACATCTTTAATTTCAAATAAATCTCTTAAAGTTGATGAATATTCAAATCAGGGTGAAGCAATGACAGGATGTTTTCTAATTCCATCTTCTGCATAGCTTTCAAGGATTCTCTATCATATTGATGTGTTATAGTGAAGTATCTGCATTTAGTAAAGCTTACTCAAGAGGCCGGCAGTACGAGATGAAAACCACATCCTGTGTGACTGTTGCGATGTCAAAAACATTTACGCAAACCGATAATCTATTTTGCTACTGATCTCAGTACACTTGCAAATGAATAGAGACATTTATCCATTAACCTTGTCTAGTTTTTAGTTTAGCAGCAGTTTAGTTTAGTTCAGTTTAGTTTTCTTTAGTGGAAGCAGAGGTGGTAGTGTATTTACCCTGTATCTTTGAATAAATTGATTCTAATCCAAGGAGCTCTTACGTAAACAGGAAAATGAATACACCATTTATCATTTACTCATTTACCACTTCCCCACATTTACCGTAACATATGCACTACACAAGAATCAAGATTTGGACTCTCAACCAAATTAAGATCAGCCGCATGTGAAATGGAATGCATATTTGTGGCAACATGTCTTGAAATTGCCTATTGTTAAATGTGTTAATTTCTTCCGGATATTTAGAGTGTACCCCCGACCACGTGGGTCAGGCAGGTGGGCCTCGACCAAAGAACCAAGATGGCGGCGTGAGGGTCAGTATTGTACACACCAGAGATAAGAAACTTCATCATGCTAGCTCTGCATTTCTTCCTGATATAATACTTAATTACACTCACACACCATATTTGCCTTCTTCTCGCTTTCACATCTTTATCTTCAGGCACTGATCAAGCGACGCCTTGAGGGCAAGGCAAAGAGGAATAGCACCACCCAATTAAACACCATTGGACTGGGCAAAGGAAGCAGGTAGAGTATTACTGTATGTTAACGCACATATATTGTTTGTAGATTACTGCTGAATTGTGAAAGTAAATGATCTTATAGTATTTTAGCCCCTTCATCAGTCCACTTTTTGACTGCCCTCTTTCTTCTCTGCGTGTTTTCCAGGCATTATGGTTCCCGGGAGTCGGTGTCGATTCCAGTCAGTGCAGTGGGGAGTTTAGATCTGAGTGCAGACACCAGCACTGTCATCAGGCCAGTCCACAGCTCTATTCTGGGGGAGAAGTACTGCTTTGAGGTAGACTTGACCTTTGACTTGTGTAAGATTCAAGCTCAGTTAGGAACGTCATGAGATGGCCTCTATTGCCTCAAAAACAAATTTCCAGTCCCGGTAACACTACAGCAATCCCTTTTGTTTTAATCTACTTACCCAGGTGATAAACACTGAGAATAACCACTGCTTTGGCTGCACCTCAGCCACTGAGCGTGACCGTTGGATTGAAGACCTGAGGCGCGCTGCCCAGCCCAATAAGGTGAGACATTTACAGTAGAGTTGTACAAACAAATAGGCATAATGCAAAATTCTGCTGCAGTCAGCTTTTAAGTTAACTTACTATGTTATGATGATCATGTATTTCTTGAAATTATACAATAGTTAGATTTTTTTATTTACTTCATAGGACATGGATAGATGCTTTATTCTTTAGTATATGACATCCCAATGTCTCCTTATTCTTAGGATAACATTGAGCGCACAGAAAACTCCCTTAGTCTGTGGGTGAATGAAGCCAAGGATCTGTCACCCAAACGACGTTACTACTGTGAGGTGCACCTGGATGGGACCCTGTTTGCCCGTACCAGCAGCCGAGCCGTCGGCAAGTCTTCCCACGGCTCCAGCCTGGCAGGTGATGGCTCTGCTGGGGCTTCAGGAGGCCTAGGGGGCAGTGGTGGTGTGGCCGGAGGCTGCCAGTTGTTCTGGGGTGAATTCTTTGAGCTAGACAACCTGCCCTCTGTCTCTCAAATCACCTTGCACCTCTTCCGAGATGAGGACCCCAAGAAAAAGCGTCACTCCCGGGACGAGTCCACCCTGCACCCCCTGGGCAGTGTGGCTATATCTTTGGCTGAGATCCGGGGGAGGGCCTACCAGGAGAAGTGGCATCCCATCGTTCCATACAAGGCCTCAGGCACAGGGGGGAACAAGGAACTGCTAGGGCTACAGGCCTCGCTCCGCATCAAAGCCCGTTTTCAGAATATGCAGGTGCTGCCTATGGAGAAATACAAAGAGTTTGCAGAGTTTGTGACGCTGGACTATGTGGAAATGTGCGGAAACCTGGAGCCACTTCTGAATGTGAAGGAGAAGGAAGAGCTGGCAGGGGCACTGGTTCATGTACTGCAGAGTATTGGCAAAGCCAAGGTGAATATGAGTCTGATGTAACCCCGTGGTACAAATAAAGTGCATATACCTACATTTGTGTTTATGAAAACATAATTGTGATTCACCTTCATATTAATGTCATACTTATAAATCAATCATGAGGAACCTTTCACACATATATTATCATTAGTAGTATTAGTATTAGTATGACTTTCTCCACAGTAGGGAAGTCTCACTGAAACATCACAAATGATACAACAATACTCACAGCAAAGAGGAATCATCAGGTATAATGTTCCATAATGTGTGTTTATGCTTCAGGAGTTCCTCATTGCTTTGGGCAGTGCAGAAGTGAAGCGTCTTGGAGAGAAGGAGGCACTGATCTTCAGAGAGAACACACTGGCCACCAAAGCCATAGATGACTATATGAAGTTGGTTGGCCAGAAGTACCTCATTGACACACTTGGTAGGGAAGCTCAGTGGTAGAAGTGCTTCTTTAATTGATGTTGTTTTATGATTCTTGACTTTGCAATGAATACATTTATACATTTAAGCTATAGTTGCTCCAATGACTTCAGTTGGTCATTTTTTCCCTTGCTATTAGCTGGTGCTTTGTTTTCATAAAACACCGTGTCTTCTCCTTCATTCTTAGGAGACTTCATCAGTCGTCTCTATTCCTCAGTGGAGAGCTGTGAAGTTGACCCTCGTAAATGCCCCGCCCCCGAGCTGTCAAACAACCAGAAGCACTTGAGGGAATGCTGCGAGGAAGTTGTGCAAAAGATTACTGAGATGCATGGGTGAGATAAGAGTGCCCGTCATATAGACACTAAACACACTAAATACCATAGGGATTAGACAGGATGGTGAAAAGGGGGGGAAATCGTTGAACTGATGTGTGAAACCTTTCTTACCTTCAGATCCTTCCCTGAAGAGTTAAACGGGATCTTCTCCAGCTGGGTGGAACTGTGCGAGGACCAGGGCAAGCCAGAGATTGGCCAACGCCTCATCTCTGCTTCCCTCTTCCTTCGCTTCTTATGTCCTGCTATCCTCAGCCCTTCATTGTTCGGTCTAACACAGCCCTACCCCGAGCCAGCCACCCTGCGTACCCTCACTCTGACTGCCAAAGTCATCCAGAACCTGGCCAACTTCACTCTGTGAGAGGCTATTTCCTTGTCTAGCAATCTGATCATGTTCAAGATACTATATACTGCATTGTATGAATTTGAGGGGGGACGAATCTTCTTAGTGTAGCTAATGTGGCTTTATAAATGAAATCCTCCTCTGATTCAGGTTTGGAGAGAAGGAGGAGTACATGCTCTTTATGAATGACTTCTTGCAGCAGCACTGGGATGGAATGAGAGGCTTTCTGCAAGCAGTGTCAAACCCAGACACTGAGATCCCAATGACCTCCTTTGATGGCTATGTAGACCTGCCTCTGCGCTTGGCTGTGCTCCATGGCCTGTTGGTAGACATCATACGCAACAAGGACCAGGTAGGGGTACAAAACAATGATACACCCTGTTTGGTTGGTAGTTAAAGGGGGGGGGCAGTAGCTCAAGCAGTAGAGCAGTCGTCTGGAAATCGGAAGGTTCCAGGTTCCAGGCTTCTCCCTCTAGCGTGTCGAAGTGTCCTTGAGCAAGACATTGAACCCCTACTTGCTCCAGACCAGCAGGTTGGTACCTTGCATGGCTGCCGCCGCCGTCGGTGTTTGATTGTGAGAGTGAATGGGTAAATGTGAAGAGTAAAAATTGTAAAAGGTCTCTAGAAGACTAGAAAAGCGCTATATAAATACAGTCCATTTAGTTAGGTAAATCCAAATGAGTGTAGTGGTTGGTAAACTGCCTGCTCTTCTCTTCCTCAGGACACAATTGACAAGCTGCACCCTCTGCCTTCCATTCTGAACCAGATATCAGAATCACTGGGCCCTGAAGCCCCTCGGATCACATTCATCGGGTGAGTCATGTGTCCTGCTGCATTTTCCTCTATGATGTCAATTCTTCATCGTGATACTTTGTGATGTGTATGACAAACTTGAACATGATGGTGTTGCATGTGACTAAAGCTGCCTCTTTATTGCAGCGACATGGAACAGAGCAAGCCAACATATGTCCTTCCTAAGGACTTGGAGAAGTACAGCCCTCACCAATCATCACTCCAGCAGCTTCCCGTGGATCCTAATGGGTATGATAGGTGATAGATGTATGTGTATTAGGGTTTGACTGATATGGGTTTTTTAAGGCCGCTACCAATGCTGATATTTTTAGACCAAAGACGCCAATTGCTGCTATTTTGTGCCAATGCTTTAAATTTGACCTTTTTCATACCATAAATTACAAGTATTTACAAGTGTACAAGTACAAGTGTTTCCCCAGAATTTGTATTCTTGGCAAGATGTTAAAGGATCAGAATCAACATTTAGATTATCATAGGACATTTAAACTCCCCATTGATAATCAATAATAATATAACACATAACGTATAATAACAGGGTAACTGGAGGGAAACTAAATAATATATATCAGTCTAGCCCTGATGTGTATGTATACATTCATTCATTGAGGTGTATGTACAGTTTGTACAATTTATATGTAGTATGTGTTATGTGACTGTCATGACACTTGAATAAACATTCATCCATGCATTTGATAGGGATAGGACCAGGAGGAGCAGGGAGAGGAAGCCAATCACCAGAACTCAGAGTGCTCCGCACCGACGACCCGGACACCCCAAACCTTTGAAGAGGCAGATCAGCTCTGAAAATCTACAGAAAGACGACCATGAACAAGAGATGGAAGCCAACCACCCATTTATCTCTCCACCACGGACTGTAAGTGCAAAGAGGAACTATATGTGGTTGTTTTGGTTATTTAACTCCATGCCATTGTTGCCATTGTTTAACTCAAACACATTTATCATTAAGTAAAACATATGAACACATATTGACATTATACACATATTATTGTTTTTCTTGGGGTGATAAAGTAGGTGGCATCATGTGGAGTTTTCTTTGTCTTGTTTCAGAGAGACAGTATCAAACCTCGCCCTGCGGCACCAGTTCCCTGGATCAAAGACATCAACAGGGAGCCAAGTGAGATGCAGACTGAGAATGAACAGCTAAACTTACTGGAAAGGGTACGTCATATGTCCCAGCCACTATACTTACAATTACGATTTAGTACCGGTTATAGTTTCTGATTTTATGACTGAATTACACCCCAGCACGCCCAGGAGCTATCAGAGCTTCGTCTAGGAGTGGAGCAGGTGACAGAGCGTGAGCTGGAGATGGCAAAGCGGCTGGAGGACTTCATTGTCCAAAGCCAGGACCAGAATGCAATGCTGCAGGTAGAGGTCAATGAACTGCGGGATTTGCTGACTGTGCGAGAAGAACAACTTGCCAGCGCCACCTTCAGGTGAGATTGTGGAGTCAACAGTGAACAAAAACATCCCTTTCTATAACAGGTGCTGGGTACAATCCAAAATGTGAACACGGAATTATGGAATAAATATATAATTTCTGAACCTTGCATGTATGTTGTGTGTTCTGTGCATATGAGTCCATGGTCTGTATATTTTCTACTGGTATGTAAAGTAATGGTAGGTGTTTCATAGCTTGTCGTTAGAGGACCAGTCACTTTTTATGGTGTTAAATAACTTTGCTTTGGGAGCTTTAGACAGTGTTCCAGATCGGAGAGTCAAACATGAAATAGGAAAGAAGGAACATGAATTTATTAAATATCCTGGTTTGTGGAAATGTTTTGGAGATGACTAATGTGGCTTTCCAGGAGCAATATTCTGTATGTTTCAGTATGTTACCAAGAAGTTCGGTTCTCAGTGTAGTGAACTAATTGTGATGTTTCAGTGATCATTTCCCACTGTGGTATCAATAAAGCACTACTAGACTATTGAGGTTGAACATGAACACAATTATAACATCTACATCTGTTCCCTCTGTGTGTCTCATAGGTTGGGCGTGATTGAGGAGGAGAGGGAGGAGGATGAGAGAAAGCTGAGTGTTGCCATTGCAGCAGCTGAACGAATGAACCTATTGGTAAGACAGAGACTCGTCAAGAAAGATTAAGTGAATGGTTTCATTCAATAATGTGTTGAAAAAATGATGAACGATGAATATCCTCTCTTTGAAAATGACTGCACGAAATGAAAATGAATTACTGTGCCTATAAAGCCTTGTTAAGTTAATGAATGAAGTAAACAATGTCACTTGTACATCCTCTATATTTTAGAGCTAGTGAATGATATACCTAGTTCCCCCCATCATATACACACTGGTGACTTGAGGAAAACAGTACATGCGGTTGTTTTCTCTGTGTTCTTAGGAGGAGAAGTTTGCAGACCTGCTGAAGGATCTCCACCAGCTTAGCGAGGCCAGTGGCCAGAACAACATACAGAACCCTGCAAAGCCGCACATCAACAGCAACTGAGCCCAAACACAACATGGTTTAGTGTAGTATCATCACAGTTGTTTACTTTAAAGAATATGAAGTGTTAATTTGGAAAGAACTATGGCATAAAGTCACATGTTTGGTTTCCTGAGGAGATATATGTTTATTTTAAGGACATTGCCTAATTTAGAATAGATGTAAGTGAGCAATTTCTACTTGAGGTGAACACAAGCAAAAACCTTTTTAAACCTGACCTTGCAGACACATTTAACTTGTAAAGCTTTCTGATTAATAAAAAACAAACAAATAATATCTAATAACTAATACTGTAATGTGTGTTTTCCCAGTGCCTTCTACAGTATATGACCAACAGTGCAGGAACTACTCTCTTGTGAAGTATAAGGTAGAGGTTAGAGAATTGAGATTTAATAATACCTGTGAGTGAGAGAGAGAGAGAGAGAGAGAGAGAGAGGGAGAGGGAGTGTGAGTGAGAGTGAGAAGGGGGGGATTCAGCAATAAAAAAACAATTTACACATAATAATAATAATAATACATTGCCTTTATACAGCGCTTTTCAAAACACTAAGCGCTTCACAGAGGAAGGACAGACAATATCGGGAAGAACAAAACAAGAAATAGACAAAAACAAAGGTGATGTAGGTGACAGAAAATTACAAAACGTAATAAAGATTTTCCACTAGTATGTCAACGTAGTACTGTACATTTAGTACTGTGCTATACATGCAGAAAAGACATGTATTTCATTGTATTTAGTATGCTCTTAACTTTCTTTTTCTAATTTGAGACAGTTTTGTTGACCAATTGTAAATGTTAATTTGGGCATATTTCTTTACCCAATAACTTTAGGACCCTTTATTAAACAACATCTTAAACATGACAACACCTGTGTCGTCAGAAGTGGAGTCTGTGACGTTTAAACGTTTCGTTGGCGGAGACGGCCACTAGAACCAGAGGCTCGAGTATGGAAAGCCATTTTAACATTTAATCAAAACAATTGATAAAGGTTTTTTGAATTTTGATATCAAGTTTTTGAATTTTGATCAAGTTTCCCAATTTTGATATCAAGTTTCCCAATTTTGATATCAAGTTTCCCAATTTTGATATCAAATTTCCCAATTTTGATATCAAAATTAAGAATTTTGATATCAAAATTCAACTGACCAATCCTGCTGTGTAAATTTGGCGGGAAGTTTTGGCCAAAGCTCATTGGTTCCGAATTTTGATATCAAAATTAGGAATTTTGATGTCAAAATTCAACTGACCAATCCTGCTGTATCAGCTGTTTTGATTAAA
>CABFOS010076947.1:7526-22300 GCA_900660315.1 Diretmoides pauciradiatus | reverse complement strand
TGTGTGTGTGTGTGTGTGTGTGTGCGTGATCAGAATGGAAAGGGGAGGTCAGTCTCACTTTCTGGTCAGCAGCAGGACGTCGGCCCTATCTGGACCTTACTCGCAGAGTGAAGTTGTTTTAATTTAATTTGGCTGCAAAAGCAAAAGGCCCTTGGGGCCTGGGTCTGGATCAGGTATGCCAAGCAACATGTGTGCAGGGGCTTTTCCGCTCATCCTCTCTCTGACCTCTCTGGGCTGAAGGAAATCTATCACAAATCTGCATTTTTTTGAGTCAGCTTTGTGAAACTACTTTCCAGTTCTGAAAAATGATGTAATTTTACTGCATGCAGTAAATTCACCTCATTATATCCCGACAGTAGGGAATGCTAAACTGGCTTTTTTAAAATCAGGATGCTTTAGTCATTGAATCTGGTGCAGCGAGAAATGGGAGAGGATGACAGCATTTCAATGAGAGCATTGAGATGTTGAAATCAGATGTGAAACAACTGCAGTCCAACTTCTGTGCTTGTCGCTCCTAATCTGCACACTTCTACACTACGGGGATGACCCTTGTGCCTAATGACAGTGGATAGGTTCAAAAGTGTGTGTATATGTTCATATGCATGCATGTAGGTGTGTGTGGCTGCATGAGTATGTGCATGTGTGTCCCACATTAAAATCTTTGCTCAAATCATTGCTGTAGCTCATATGAAGTCAGTGTCAGTGCCAGTGCTGCAAATTACCTGTCTCTTTGTTCCCCTTCATGTTTGAAGTTAGGAAGCTATCTTGAGCACATCATCAAACTTGAACACAAAACCTCAGAAGATCAACAAAATGTTACATTCAGTTTAGGTGACCGTTGAGACATTGGATGGTTAGATGGTTGTTTGTAATTCATGTAAAATCTGTATGCATGCAAACCATTTGCATCTGTAGATACAATACAACATAAAAACAAGAACACTGATTATTGATACTGAGCTTTAAAAACATCATGACAGCTTCCCAACTTCATCATACCAAAGAACTTTCCACTTTCCACTTTCCAGTATTGTGAGCATACAAAACCCACAGAGTATGGCGTGAGTAGCATTTTCCATAACTCAATAAACAGAACAGCATGTGGTCTGCCAGGATAAAACAAATCCACCACACTTTGAAGATGAGCTACAAATCCTTCCTTGAAGTTTTATTCGTGCATGCGTGTGTGTGTTCAAAGTATGTGTGCGTGTGATCACGATTCATTTTGCATCGGGACACACCCACACAAATGCAGTGTCATGAGATTCCTTGAAGTCAAACAGAAGAATCCCCAGTGGAGGTTAGGTTGCTGTGGCAGAGGAGCTGGGCTGAGCCGCTCCGTCGATCACCCAACACTGTGCTGCCTTTTGTGGCTTGGAGACAATGGGCCGCTGGTGGGGAGAGAGACAGGCAACCTGAACCTGACACAGGAAGCTCTTAAAGCTACACAAAACAAACTGCTGAGCTCTGGCATTTCCCCCCCTGCTGAAAGACTATCTCCACTGTCATTAAAGGTGAACTCAATCGTCTAATCTCCTCCAAAGTCACTGAGCAACATTCGCTATCATCCCCTTTCCCTCCTCCTCTTCTCCCTTTCTCCTTCCTCCTTCATTCCGCTGTGCTTCTCACCATCCCTCTCTTCTCACTCGCCTCCCTAGGTGCAGACCATCAATGAAATGCCATCAAGCCTCTTGGGGGGTTAGAGGTCACAGGACAAAAATGTTCTGTTCAATGTGTTCTGTGGCAGTCTGAAATGAAAGGCTGCGTGTTTTGTTTTGCTCGGATCAATTGGAGGTAGTCAATGCGCCAATGTTTTCCTGAGTGCTTGTGTTCAAACAAAGATGTTGCTGAAGACCCCTTTTTATTTGTCTCTTTGTGTGAAACAGACTGCTTAAATAGATTTCATACTTGTACGGTGCTTAACCTTGCAGCAAATTGGCATGCCACTCAAAACTTGTAAAATAACATTCACACAATATATATTTTCATGTTTGAAATCATCAGCAGGTAATCAATACCATGCCAAGAAGAGAGAGGTAAACAGTGTTTATGTGACATGACGTGAAAAAACAATGCAACAGACTAACCGCAAACAAACAGAACGCCATCCAACCGTCACCACTGACAATCTAATGGAAACCCTGAGAATGGACATGCACATTTGCACATACAAACACATTACATTCTGTGTTACCACAATACATATCATTTTTGATGTCATCCACATTTGGCTAAGGCCATTTGCACCTCACGCATAATATGCTGCCAGTTATACAAATAGCGCTGTTTGGAATTCAATTATCTTTTGCCTCTTTCGATTTTTTATTCAGACACCCTGAAAGGGCCTCTCTCTTCTCTCTCCTAGTGCCATCATTGAGCAAAGATGGGAAAAATGGTATTCACCCCTCCTATTATCCCATCAAATCTGCCTGGCCGCTGTGCATACCGGCTCATTACCTTGGTGAAAAAGCCACCTTAACCTCCATTACAAGCTGGCCCTGTAATTAATGACTTTTTAAGCTATTGAACCAAAAGCAATTAGGTTATAAAGGAGGGCTTGTTCGGTAACATGAATACCTTTCCTTTATTAGTTGCATCCTTGAAGAGGAGATGCTAACCAAATGTGACAGTCATCAGAATTAAGATGCTAATGTTTCCAGTTATTTGAACTTGTCAATCAAGCTTTTCTCATTGTTGCGGGAGGATACACAAAAACAAATCCAGAGTTCAATGTTATTTGAAGGTTGAAGCATTTCTGTGCAGTTGTAGTGCTGTGTGTGTTTGTGTGTACGTGTTTTTTTGCACGCATGTGTTTTTGTGCTTGCGTGGGCCCATACACTTAAAACGGAAGAAAGCAAACCAGATACAGCCTATTCCATCAGCACAGTATGCGGAGCACAGATAAGAGTTCATACAACACATTTGCTCTGTATTTGTTTTAGACTTTATCGCGTGTTCCAGTGGAGGTAGACACAGGCGAGACATGTGGTCTACATTCTAATGCCTATAAGGGTCAGCTCAGCGGTCAACCAGCACATTACTCTATGTCCACACAGGACAGGTTAGAACGCACAAGAGTAATGCTGCGGCTCATCCAAAAGGTCATCTGTGGATATTAATGTGTAACTTTAACTGAACCTGCATGAGGAACAGCCAGCCTCCTTCCTCATGAACAGGAGGACACTATGTACTGGGGAAAGGGACAAATATGCCTGCAGGAACCAATGTGAAGTTTATTTGGGTCATTTTGGGCTAACCCTGACTTCTCTGGAAGTAAATGAATGCAGAATAACTCATTGATATTTTTGCTATAGTTTTGATCCAGGCAGTAATCGAAGGGCCCGAGGATAATTAGTGAGGCTTTTGAAAAAGTTTTCTTCAGATTGATCCAGTGTTGTGCTGCTTGTTATTATTTACAAACAGGCAGCTGAGAAACAACTGAGAATAAATGCAGAAAAGTCTCGCTCTGAAATTTCGCGAGGAGGAAGACGTCTTGTTGCAGCCAGACACTCTTGGGAAGACAACGCCAGAAATGTGAGTGAGAGTTGGAGAGACAAGTGCCGGCAACAATTTGTTGTATTGGAGTACAGAAAGCGTAGCTTAGTGTTATCTAAAAGATAAAAAACAACAACTATGGTTCGTTTTTGCAGTTTTGTAATTTGCGTAGCTTTCATAGACTACCGTTGTTGGATACGGACATGCTGAAGTTGTGGCTAGTTGTGCTACAAATGGATGCTAATACAATAACAACAGACCAGATCAAGCGAAAGGTAAAGAAAAACGTTTTATTTCTCTGTAGGGATCCTGTCAGACACTTAAAACAACAATCACACCCTGTCAGTGGCAAAAGAAACACTTAGAGGATGTGTACATTGATGGGGTGCAATTGCCCCGAGCTTGTTCAACGGCTAGCTCAATATTGGACCAATTTCAAAAATTGTTGTCCCCATTAGTCACTTAGACACCTGATTATGTAAAAATCCCGAAGTTACCCTTTAAATTGATTTGAGCTGTTTTGTCTATTGAAGTCATTGTAACAAACATGTCAAGAATGTAATTACTGTAACTAGATGAAAAAGGATTTGCCCTTATTTAGGGCCACAGGTGATGAACTTTGGTCTCACACTTGCTTTTGAAAGACACCTTACAGTACCTGGAGCCATCTTGCCTGCTATGCTAGCCATGTCTACATAATATTAGGATGCGAGTAGCAAACATTTACATGTGATGGCATACTACTGTATGGTAAATCAGAGGTGTGCGTATATGTTACACACACACACATACATACATACATACATACATACATACATACATACATACATACATACATACATACATACATACATACATACATACATACATACATACATACATACATACATACATACATACATACATACATACATACATACATACATACATACATACATACATACATACGTTATAATTTATTTGGCAGCATATACAAAATGGGGAAAAGCCAAATTAGCAGTTTATTATAGACTAGCACATGACTTAAATCACAGTTGTACAATAAATACTTTGAGGATAATGATAATAATCAGGATGAGGATGATCTTGGTTATGGTAGTGGATATGGTTATGCAATTGTTGTTTAACTAGGTCAAACTAATCCGTTCTGCAGTTCATATAACAATTCAATCTCTCAAGTAGGTATTGATTCAGTCATGATTGCAGCAGCTATGAGGTAGATTGTAGTATGTGTGTGTGTTTGTGTGTGTGTGTGTGTGTGTGTGTGTGTGTGTACAGAGCAGACACACCAAGTTCAACTTACAGCAGCAGGAAAAGCAAAAGATTGATCAGCATGATCATTAAAAAGATACTTCAGCAGTCTTGTTTGATCCTGCTCTTTGAAGCTTCCAAACATAGTATTCATATACAGTATCAATACGTATCTGTGTGTCAGGGTCAAATGTCCTTTAAGATTTTTTCCCTACATCTTATTGATCAAGTATGATAATAACAAATGAAGTCAGCAGCAGCACATTATACAAATGTTTTGTGTTTTCCTTCCCTAGTAAGATAATGACAACCAAATCTTCAGAATTCCTAATTACCAGCATGGATGACGACCATTTGCCTTTATAAATGACATTCGTCCAATGGCCCAGTGCTTAAAATGCATTCCATGACTCTTCCAAAACTCATTTATTTTTCACAGCAAATTTGTTAGAATTCATTATTTGCCCTGAAATGTAAGAAGTCTTCTTCATTAGACGGTGTGAAATCCCTCCCTGTCTGCCTCTCCCTCTCTGAAGTCCAGCTAACCATGTTAATCCCACAGCTGCGAACTCCCTGGCATCTCCCCCAACGCATTCCAGGGGCTTCTGTCTAAATAATTGCCTCATTAGTGTGTTGTGCACAGGTATGGCATAAATGCAAACTTTAGACAAGTGTGTATGCAAATCCAATTGCATGTCCGACGCTCTATATTCATGTGATCAAAAATATATTGGAACCTCAGCACTGGAATGGAAATTTAGGGATAACTAATGCATTTTCAATTAGATGAATAGTGTGCAGGTTGTGTTTCAGAACAGACAATGTGCAAATACTTGACAGCGTTCAAGTTTGGTGTCATTACATAGATATACATCCTTGAAAATTAATGATGCAAAAAAAACAACAGGAAGCTGCAAGTACCCAATCGTTGGTGTGCATTTTTGAATTCCAATGACCAGAACATACTCTGGTACCAAACCGGCCTTTGGCTCTCTGGCTGAAGAGGGAATACAGGAGTAATTGTTCTGCTAAATCAGCTAAATGGCATCACTTTAACGGATAAGCTAGTACAGTAGTTACTTCAGACAGTGAAAATAACTCTTTTTACATATAGTCAAAGGGAAAGAATAAATATTCAAGTGCTAATGATTTGACACTTTTATATATTTCCTTCATCATAGCCTCTTGCCATATGATCCCATTCATGAATTCCCAATCTATCAACTGTCTATCTATCTATCTATCTATCTATCTATCTATCTATCTATCTATCTATCTATCTATCTATCTATCTATCTATCTGTCTGTCTGTCTGTCTGTCTGTCTGTCTGTCTGTCTGTCTGTCTGTCTATATCTCTTTGATATCAGTGGACATCTCTTGTGTTTAATTATATAATGGTTTGTCTTAGTGAATTTCATAACTGTATACACTGCAACAAATACCTTTCTTAACAAGCAAACTATTGAGTCTTGAAGTCGTGGAATTATCTGTTAGTTGTTTTTTTTAATCTGAATTTTTAGACTACATGTTATTATGATTGACGTGTTTTTCAATGTATTGGGCTGTACAGTTTGGGAACATTGTGTAAAATGGTGCGAGATGCAACAACAAGATCCCTTTGAAAAGGTCAAAGCCTCTTGGCCAGACGACTACAAAAGCCCGCTGAATAGAAGCTTACAGTAGCTTCATTTTTCTCCCTGTGATGATGGACTCACTATTACACCTTTGGCCTCCAAAGCTATGGCTCAGAGCGCATCAGCGCCATGCCAAACTGCTGCCTGCATTGACCGTCTGACACAGACTCGCGAGGTTACCTTGAAATGACACCGACCTGATGGACGAGATTACTTTTCCATGTACTGTCGTAATAGGAAGACAGAGTGCACAGGGCCAGGCGTTAGACAAAAACAAATCACGCTCCGGATTGATGTAATTAATCTATTTTGAGCTCTACGCTAACAAAAACGGCATCTGTTTATTCTAAGACCCGTTTATTAATGACAACAAAGGGAAGCAGTAGCACCGTGATGCGTCTCAAATGTCAAGACAGGCTGTAGCATTAGCTGCTTTACCGTTCATCAACTTCTTTCTCAAGGGTATCATTCCGCCTCTGTCTTTTCCCTAAAGTTGTTAGTATTCATACTATCTTCTTTAGTCAAGACCAAGAGAGTATGTTAAAGTTCAAATTGTCATTATGCAGATTTAGAATGGATTAAGAAGAGCGTTGACTTATACAAGCAACATATACAGTACACGTGTGTGCACACACTCATGCATACACACAAAAATACACGTATGCACATACACATGCACACATTGCAAATCCGGACAGATTACGCAAGCCAGCATGCAGCGGCCTCATAGCTGCTTCGTTTTGAAAAAATGCTGTTGTAGTAAAGTAGAGGGGTGTTTTTCACACCAACCATCCAGAGAGACAAAGGCGTTGGCAACCTCCGTCTCGACTTAACTGCAGCCCCCTGCACATCATAATCACATTAAGCTCTGTTTGATGTATTATGTCAAGTTTAGTGGCGACCTCCCAGAAGAGAGTTCAGCGGAGAGATTTAACATAGCTGTAGTCCATATGTAATTAAAAAGTATGTTATCTCTGGCCATAATGTTATGGCTAAACATTGGCCTGGGACCAACTAACGCTGATAAAATCCCACCCAGCTCTGTTTCTCTGTGGATGGGGTCACTGGGTCACTAACTGCCTCCTTGTGTGCTATTCAGCTCCACTGAGACAAGGGAAGCCCTCTTCGAAAGGGTTGTGGCAGGATACCACCCAGCCTAGTTTTCATATATAAAGATACAACAGGGAATCTAGCCGCCCCTCTCCTGCTTTTCACACTGTAAAGAAGAACTTGAAATTGAGAGCGACCAAAACTCCTCCCACCGTGATAATATACTGTCAAGGATTATATTGGCTCTGAGAGAAATATGGATCAAATATTCCACATAGGTTTGCTTGACTAATATAATATAGTAATAATGTGTGGGCTGTGCCTTATAGTAGTAGTTTTATTCAGTTACAGTGAATACTACAGTGGAGTGAAAAATAAATTAGTTCATTTTAATATGTTGACTGAGGTATCATGCACTTTGAAAAATCCCCTCCTCCACCTTTAAAAAAAGTGTATACCTGAGATTGATGACAGACTCCTTAGTGCTGGAATGAGATTCTACACATCTGGCCCATTTGCTGTGGCGAGCTGAGAGGATGTTCACCGTCCATTCAGCCAGTACCTCTGTGGAAGCTCTGTGCCTTGCTCTTGTTTCAACTCACCTTCAAAGCACAGATAATGAGCCTGTAAAAAAGCTGTTCCAAGTGGTGGAAAAACATCCTAAGGTAATGGATCGGTCCAAAGTTACTACAAAATCTCCCAATGCATACCAATGAGCATGTTCAAAAAACTTGCTATGGCTATAGGGAGTCTGGAAACTCAGTCAAAGCAGAGACTAGGCACAGAAAACATCTTGTCCAGGCCAGTAAACTCATTGGCACCAATCTTGATGCTGCATTCTAATTCTCAGATTATTCAACCTAGTCTATTAAGCGTAATTGTTCCTCTCACTGTAAACGGTTGTTGAATTTTCAACAGTAATGTTCAACCACAGCTGAACGAAGTCCATATGAAGCTTGTTGTTTTTTTATTTTATTTTTATGATGTCTAAGGGCCTGGAGACATTACTGTGTGCGCAGTGGATAATAGATGCCCAACATGTGCTGAAGGTTTGGAAGAGAAGGAGGAAAGCAGTTTGAGGCATAATTGCCAGCCACCAGCTTGCCAATGGCTCTCCAGCTGTGGTTGCCTGGACGGGGTCTCGGTCTGGGCAGAAAGGTCAGGGAAAAAACAATTCCTTCAACAGGGGAAAACGCAGAGAGATTGAGAAGAACAAACCTTGCATCTGTAATGAAATCCCATCAGACATTTAGTATCAGCATTATGCACATATATTTGAAAGAGAAATTCACAAGATATAGTTTTTCAATGTTAAATCCCTGAAGAGGGCTTACTGTACAGTGCTTACAGTCTTGAAAATCTTCATATGTAAATTATATCTGCTCTGATAGTTTTGCATAGGACGCAGATGCTGTAAATGAGTAGAGGCTTGATTTCTTGCACAGCCAAATTAGCTGAAGATGACCGTGCAATGAACTGCAGGAGGTTTAATTCTCTGTGTTTACATCCCTGGCAGAGCCTTTGTTTTGTTTCATTCACTATGCTAATATAGACTCCTTACTGACACACCGCATACAAACTGATGCGCGATATCCGCATCTCCCAGTAAACTTGCTGTTGTTGTCAAAATCGAAGGGAGATTGAATTGTGTGTGCGTGTGTGTGTGCGCGCGTGCATGCGTGCATGCGTGTGTGCGTGTGTGCGTGTGTGTGTTACACTAGGGACTGTAAATAGTCCTTTGGCAATGGTTTAATTGACAATACTGAACATTGCTTATATAACAGATGTTATGGTTAAATAATTCTTCAGTTTGATGTTTAACATCATTTTGAGGAGTCAAATTTCAGCTGATGTTCTCTTCCACAAATTTCATTATACTGAAGACATAAATTTAAGAACGGTTCAAAAAGCAGTGTGTTTCTTTGGCTGAAGTTGCTAAATATACAAACGTAGGAATGGATTCTGGGCTCAGTTTTGCCTTTCATATCAATCAGATAGTTGAGGAGATCTGATTCTCTATTGGCACTTTTACTTCAACATACTTGATAAATATACGCTCTGAAATCTAACCGAACGAATTCCCGGTGCGTCTAATTCTTACTCAGATCTGGTGTTTATATTCTACTTTTTGTCCTGCTGCTATCTGATCTGAGCTCAGCAGCAACCCTGCATCTCCTCTGGTTTGCTTGTGTTGCAGATGGAACCATTTTGCCTTACATGTTGCTTGACCTTTTATCCAGAATTGACAGAACCTTTTCTCTCTGCAGTCAAATGTACCAGAACGTATAACGAAGTGATCGGTATCATCTGCTCACGGACCTGTTGGTTTCCATTTGTTGCGGGCGGCTGCAACCTTCCATATGCCTCCATCCTGCGATCCAGCAAAAGTCCATCCTGTTTTTACTGGCAAGAATACTATGAAGGCAATATGAAACATTCCTGGAAAATAGATATTTTTTTATTGGACTTCACCTCAATCCATGCACCATTTCACAATGTCTTGTCTGGTGAGCCATGACCCATACCAGAGGTCGCTGGATGAAACGTGTATATGTGTTTTGGTATATATCATGCGTTGCACACTGTTGCACATCGTCAGTGAGGCCAATGACAATTTTCCACCTTGTGTGGACAGTAAAGTTTTATTCTGTTCTAGAGTGTTCTCATCACTAACCTCAGTACAAGGCTTTTCTTTTACCTTGGAGACCTCGGAGAACGCAACATCACTCAATGTCATCTGTATATTATGTAACTGATAAGCGTACAATAACTAACATGTGTAGACACTAGGCATTAATTGTCATGACTCAGGTGAAAAGTCTTAACAACTGTAGAGAGTTGAGAGATTGGGAACTAGAATACTCTGTTACGCACGATTACTTAAATCTGGTGGCATATGAGGTCATGTGAAACTACTGCTAATAGTCATCAGTGCCTTTGTTCAATGACCCTCTACTCAAGTTTTAAACACACTTCCTAGAGAAGTGTTAAGATTGCGAGATGGGACATTTCGCCATTTCTTAAAATCCTAATGGGTTGGGTGCCGGGGGGAGAGAGGGTGAAACTTAATTGGAATAGACTTTTCCACCTCTAAATTTTAATGAACTGCCGGGCTCAACGTCTCTTATTAGGTGAAATTGTCCATTAGCATTTTAAATGACCGGCTATCTTCATTATAATCAGAGCGAGATGCATTTCTGTGCTGGGGATCTATTGATTGCTTGGCAATGTCAAAGTCTGCATGAAGACATAGAGGCAGACTGCGTGTGACAGGCCCTGGCCCGAGCTGAAACAGGATCAGTACCGTAGTCAGAGCAACCAGGCTGAGGGGAAAGGGAATAATCCATTTTGCACACTTTCAAATAATTACAGTAATATGAAGATAATTACAGTGGAGGCAATGCAGCTTTATCACGAGACAAACATGTCCCATGCAATAATTTCATTTATGCTTCCTGTGAAAATAATCACTCACTCTGACTACACAGAGGGGAGATGACACAGTTGTAATTGTGTTTTACTCATTTGCACAAGATGTATGGATTTTAGATGTGTGCCTTCCATATTTCACTATACAAAACCAATGCAATGTGTCTGACGAATCAGCAGAAATTACTCTTATGTATATTAATTGTATGCTAACAGTCTGGGGTACTTGTACTCTTATACCCTTATGTAGCATGATCACACGAGCACGCTGTGACGAGGGTGCATCAAAAGCTTTTTGCTAATTACTTTAAATTTCTTACAGTATGATGCATTACAGTTTGTGTGCCACACTCCATATGTTTAAGCACAGTCAATGTTTGACAAGTGGGGCTTTTTAATTGCCTGCCTTTGAAAAAGAGGGGGAAACGTTTACATTTTTGCAGCACGTACACAGCTGCTGCTTGATTTCTGTTGCCCCTTACTAATAATATAATGAGGACAAGCCTGAGACAGCTTTCCAAACAATATAAAATGTTATTAAATAAATAAGTACTAACTTAAGGCCATGAAATGTAATGATGACTGATATTCTTTAGCTTTTCTCCTTCTCCGAATTACTGTACCTGGAGTGTCTCTGATCGTTTTGACAGTCTTTTAATTTGTGACTTGAAGCACCCGGAGCAAATATTTGAAAGCCTTTTCAGACTAAAACAATCTCAAGACTCAAAGTTGGCAAACATTTGCTGTGTATATCACACAGACCTCATATACTGCCACAATCGCATGTGCCCCTAACTCATTATCAACCATGGAGCCCAAAGTATGATCACAATAATCTCCTTTTAATTTGAGTTCTATTGGAGAGGGGGGTTGAATAATCAGATTGTCCTATTTGGAAAGAGGAGGGTTGGCCTGTGTTGGAGAATACTTCCAGATGGTGTTGAGCCGGCAGACTGGCACTGGGGCTGGGGACCCCTCCCTAAAAAAACACGCCATGCCCTCTCCTCTCCACCCTCTGCAGACTCTCTCTCTCCTTCCTTCCATATTTTCCTTTTTATCGGTTTCACTGCCTCTCATTGCCCTCATATCCCCCCTCACTTTACTCTCCTATCTCCATATTACTCTCTCCCCCTTCTTATTTTCCCCTCTCACCCCACTTCCTCCAGCCCTTATACCTCCCTCCCCTCCCTCCCTCTCCTCCTCATCTGCTCCTCTCTCTCGTTCGCTTGCTTATCCAAACAGGTCTTGCACTGTGTTGCCCCACTGTAAGGCCTGAGCCAAAGCAGCACTGCCCCCTCCTCCTCCTCTCCCGTCCCCAGTCTCCTCACTCTCCTACGGGGGACGACAGAGCCCTGCCCTCCCATTACACTGGGGGCGCAGGGTTAGAATACAGCCCTGAGGGCCGGCAGCTGTCAATTAGTGATAACTGCACTGAAAGAGACACACACACACAGACACGCACACAGACACACACCCAATCCCTTTCTCCCCCTCGTTCCTGTTAATCATTGGGCCATCACCTAGCAACGGTCCTAAGGAAGTCCTCATTCGGGATGCCTGGTGAGAGGCACACAGAAATGACGACGAGAGATGGAGAGAGGGATGGAGAGAGCGGGAGGAGGGAGAGAAAAAGAGGGAGGTAAAGAGGGGTAGATGGAAAGATTATAATGAAACCCCTCCAGCGGTCATTTTGACATGAGACAGCCATTGCCTGTGTAAAGATTCCATGCAACTTACTCATACACTGTACTCCATATCCACAGGTGTGTGTACAGCCTCCTTTATTGAACGTGTTACTGTTATTGTTTTAATAAACATGTATTTGTTTCTGATAATACAGTAGATGGTGAGGATTAGTAATTGAGTATCTCAATCAGGGAAGGCTTTGAACAATGTGCACACAAAAACAGCTTAATTAAAGAAAATGACGTCCTACTACTTAATGCATTCCCTTCACCAGCCGAACTCATTGCCTAGTTCCTGGCGTGTTCAGTTCCATTGCAGACACATTAGTAAGAGGTGAATATGACTGCTGCACATCTGGGCTCCCCCCCCCCACCGTCTGAAAGAGTGGCAGCACATAGAGCCATGAACAGGTGATAAATCCTTGTCAGGTTTTATTAAAACCCAGCCAGGCCAAACACCTCATATTGAGCTGTAACACACAAGGAGACACTGTAAGGGGGCGAGAGAAGAGAGAAGAGAGAGACTTTCTGTTTGGTATGCTTTCCAGCAGTGAACTACTGTCACTGTCTCTTCTCTGATGTCATTAAAATGGAGGTGGAGGAGGAGGAATAAATGCTCCGAGAACTGCTGTCACACACAGGCAGGCACGCACGCACACGCACACACACACACACACACACCTGCCCCCTGCTGGTTTGCCAGACCAGTGAGATTGTCATTACTTTAGTGAATTGAAATCTTCTTCACTGCAAAGAGAAGGAAGGTGATCAACCTCTAAGTCTTAATTAAAACTAAATGTTCAAGTCATCCCTATCAAAGCTGCACGTGTAGTTTTTCTGTTAGAGGCATTTCCTACTTGTTGACAGCAGTGTGTGTGTGTCTGTACACATTATACAAGTACAAGTTAGTGCCTACACACTATAAACAATGTCCCTTATTGCTCTATAAAATAGTTAACCATTCAGTGACTCATCAGATCCTATTTCTTATTAACAATAGAAAGATTTAACATGAAATTAGGTAATAATAACACAAAATGAATTTGTAACTCCTTCAACCTATCACACATGCACACACGTACACACCTTTTAACCACTACACCATAAAACGAACACCAGCTGTGGAGGCCAATTTATGCGCTTCTATAAATATTCTATTTTCTATCCACCCTGAGAAGTGTTTTTCATAGTTGACCTCTTAGCGGGTCAACCTGCTGACTGGACAACAATAGAAATCATCACTTCGCTCATTATTTATTTACCTGGCAGTGGGGCACTTTTGAGACAATTAATCAAGTCAGTGAAAGATTTATAAGCAGCTTGACCAGAGCGTGCAGACAGTAAATGGGGCAAGTTGTCAAATACGGGGAGTGATCTGTGCAAACCAATTACTCTGTCATGTCATGACGACCCAAATAACCCAAGCTGGGTTGTTGAAAAATATGAAGCTGAAAGCATGCCTGTGATGCCTACAATATTAATTCAATGTTTGAGCACCAGACTGGACACAGTCATTACTGGGCATGGGGAGTAGCTTACACACTACCTTCAAGAATGCTGTACCTTACCCTTGATGTACACTTAAGAACATACAAGCACACATTTGCACGTACATGTACTCACACACATGAAAGCCTCACATACATAGACACACAAAGACACACACACAGTGATGAGTAACGCGGCTGACAGTACGTACGTCTTCACAACCGAGTGCACACCCTGTATGTAAAAGCTTGTGTCGTCTCAGCACATTTCAGCAGTACTGTCTGAAAGGAGATAGCCGTGCTCCTTCCCACCCTCCCCCCTCCCTCTATTTATTCTCCGTCCCTCCTTCTCCCTCCTTCTCCCTCCACCGTGTCTTTGTCCTTGATGACCAAGCTGTTGGGTGGTCTGTCTGACCGCGCTGACCCCTGTGCTTGGGCTGACGTAAATTCGCTAATGGTTAGCGTCTTGCTCCTTCTGTGACAGGCCCTCTTCGCTCAACTGATGTTGATGCTGGTGCCCCTGCAGAGGTAGAATTGCCTGAGAGGAGCTTGTAATGTGCATGTGTGTGTGCATGTATATCTGTGTGCGAGGGAGGCAAAGGGAAATGTGTGCATGTGTTTATGTGTGTGTGTTTATGTGAAACGGTACTGTGTGTGTGTGTGTGTGTGTGTGCGTGTGTGTGTGTGTGTGTGTGTGTGTGTGTGTGTGTGTGTGTGTGTGTGTGTGTGTGACGTGTGTGTG